>CAKNXH010060133.1:130179-210354 GCA_932178445.1 Andricus quercusramuli
GTGTCATCGCTGCGGTGTCCAATGGGCAGCAGGATTTTTCCCTTACAGGATTTTTAGTTTTGGTTCGGGCAGTGTTTCTAGGTGGATACACGCTGCACCTCGGCCTGCCAGGACCCACCCATTGCGTATGAACGCAACTGGTGGGTCCCCCCAAGCCATGGTCATCGTGTTTTCTACCAGTACTAGGCCAACATCTTAGGCTGGGCTCACCACACCCACGACTGGTTCCTATCGGCTGTCCACGGCTGCTTATTCTTGTATTCGCAGCTAACCTGAGGGGCTGTTCAGCCTAGCGGGCCGTTCCTCTATCCGCAACCCGAGGACGCGCTGCGTAGTGGTGACAGGAACCCACCGAGCAGCAACAAAAGACTGTTACAGATAATAATATAAGGCACAAGTTATATTTCATAATCTGTTCGAAAGTTTTTATAAATAAAGAAATGGTTCCGACGGATTATATTTTCTTTTATTTTCAGGAAAGATAAACATTTTGTGATATATATTTTGTTGTCTTGCGGGGGGCTCCGCCCCCCCCCCCACCCCCCGCAGGGGCTCCACCCCTCGGCCCCGCTGGGCTTCGCTCCAGACCCCCCTCCCCCGCACACATTTCGTCGGGTCTACATATCTCTGGTTTTGCATAGTATTTTATAAAGAAAAATAGTGTTCGATACTCGAGTCCTCACAAGCGATTTGGTCACTGCTCGTGCGAAGGGGCCGCGTGAACCCAAGGTTCTGCTTCGGCTTATTACGCCTCGCCTCGGGTTCACGCGGCGCCTTCATACTCGCAGTGACCAAAACGCCCGTTTGGCCTCTCGTATCGAAATATACTATTTCTATAGTGCATGCATCATTACTTCAGTTTAATATAAAAAAGGTACAAAAAGTGAAAAATGTAAGAAAAAATCGCCACTATCTAGCATTACTATAGGATAAGATAGTTTAAAATAATGATAAATTGTTTAAACAATTACGTTTCGTAAATTGTATCAATTACTACCTCACTCTGAGTGGATGGTAGACGAAAAGCTGGAAGTGTAACAAAAAACGGCAATAAGCTAGCCATATTTAATGATAATATTATTCAAAATAATTATAAATTGCTTAAGAAAAATCATAGTGGATAAAAATGGAAAATTTCAGAAGAAACCACAACTTTCTAGCATCATTCTAACAGAATATTGTTATAAATAATAATAATTAATTTCAAGCAATTATTCTTGATAACTTTAATTGATGAGTGCAAATGAAGATAACTGAAGAATATACGTGAGGTAATAAAATAACAATATTCTTTAACCTTTGCTTCTTTAAGAATCCTGAAATTGACCGAGATACATTAGTTCAGAATTACAGGTAACGATTTCAAGCAATCCGATATTAACAACAAACATTTTTTAATTTCTTAAGATTCGAATAACTTTAATTTCCACAAGTATATCATTCGTCACAAAAAAGGTCGCGGAAGTAGCCGACTCACATAAATATTCGTATATATATGTATATATGATTGTGCAGTTCCACGACTTCGGAAATTTCCTTAAATTACCATAAATTACCGATGTCGTGGAACTACCAACACGATACATTTTATGCTATATTTCAAAAAATAATTATTGCATTTAAATAATTGATGCATATAAATATTGCCAACTAGAAATGGAATATTTGGTGTCATTATATACCTTATATTCAATAATTCTGTGATATATATAAGCAAAATACGGTTCGCGTCGTGGAAGTATCCACTTTATACTTTTTTTTGAATAACAAAAAAAGTAATAACAATATTTATAAAATTTGTCCATATATACTATCTATGTAGATAATTCCACCTATATATGCAATAAAAAATGGGTGTAAAAAAAGGTCGTGGAACTGACCAAGTTTCGGTTTCGATTCTCTTGGAATAGAACCGAAGGGCTTATGACAAAGCCACCGAACGCGTCCTCGGGTTGTGGAAAGTCGTTGCAGCTCTCTTTTAAGGTCTTGATACCTCTCCTCTTTTTCTTTCTCCTTTGCAGTGATGTTGTATTCGGACGGAGCCGAGAATTCGATCACGAATATAGTTCGTTTCTCGAAGTCTTGGAGAGCAATGTCAGGCCTCGAGTGCGCAACGGAGACTGCTGCCCGAAAATCGTAGTTCCAGAAAATCTGGCACTTCTCGTTTCGGACAATTGACTCTATATCCCTTGGAGCGTTCGGCAGGGCAGGGCCGCGACCAACGCCGTAAGAGCGACAAAGGTGGTACTAAAATACTCTTAGGGCCGCATTATGTCTATAAATATACGTTGTTCCTGCGTGGGTCGGACACCCCGATAGTATGTGTTCTAGGTACTCAGCGTGTGCATGACACGCTCTGCACCTATCACTGGGAACTTCTTGACATAAAATGCGGGCGCGGTATGCTAAGGTGGAGATTTCACCGTCCTGGCATGCAAAAATAAAGCCCTCTGTACCTGAATTGAGCCCTGATGATTTGAGGAAAGCAAAAGTTTGCTCCTTTGACAAGGACTGTTTTTCTACATTTCCGTGAAAGTTTCCGTGCATATGCTTGTCGAGTAGCTCTTGGTCTCTTGGTGAAATTTTCTAACCTCTGCTTTCTTTACTTCGGCTTTTAGACATGAAGCATCTAGATGGAGCAATGCACTTTCCTCACTTCTAATGTTGAAATTTAGGCCAAGGGTCTCGGCAGCTTGCTCCGCGGCTTTGTAAAGGAACGCTCCTTCGCCAATCATC
Organism: Andricus quercusramuli; assembly: GCA_932178445.1. Classification (NCBI taxonomy): domain Eukaryota; kingdom Metazoa; phylum Arthropoda; class Insecta; order Hymenoptera; family Cynipidae; genus Andricus; species Andricus quercusramuli. Next base: position 132,916 of record CAKNXH010060133.1, read on the forward strand.
TCGTGGTTTCTGACCATCTTCAGGAGAGGTTCTCTGCCATTCGCAACGATGTAAGCTGTACTTAAAACAATTCGGTTATGAAGACATTGGAGATTCAGAAGTCCGCGTCCGCCTTGACGGCGTAAAATGTATAATCGCGGAACTGACGAATTGATATGCAAGCTTTTATGCATATGCATGATCTTACGCGTGGTGACATCAAGGGCCTTAAGCTCGTTCTTCGTCCATTGAACCACCCCATACGAGTAGAGTAGAACCGGGACGGCAAGCATGTTAGTCACAGATACCTTGTTCAACGCCGACAGATTGGAAGACCAAATCTGTCGAAGAAGATGCTTGTATCTGCTTTGGAGAGACTCCTTCACTGATGTTACCTCCTGAATGCGGCTTTGAGGCACGCCTAGGTATGTATAGGTCTCTCCAGTGTTAAGATGTCTAATAACACTTATATCCACAAGCTCAGGGTCCTTGGGAACGCCAGTAATCTTTCCTTTCTTCAAATAAATTTTGGCACACTTGTCCAAACCAAAGTCCACCCCAATCTCTCCTGTGTAGTTCTTGACGATATTTATAGCAGTTTGAAGTTTGCTTTTACCAGCGGCATAGATCTTCAGGTCATCCAGATAAAATACATGAGTGACCTTATGCTCACGCTGATTAGTGTCGCCACAGAGGTATCCAGGAGAATTTCGTAGTGCGAGAGATAGAGGCAGAAGTGTGATGCAAAAAAGCAAAGGGCTCATACTATCCACTTGAAAGACGCCCCTCTGGAAGGTGACCTTGTTCGTCGTCAGACGATGATTCCTAGATGAGATGGTAAATCTAGTTTTCCAACGAGGCATCAGTCTCTCTATGCAGCTCACTATGTGTGGATGTACCTTTAAGGGCCCTGGAAATCGAGTGTAAATCGTAGATAATGGTTTCAGGCCAAACGGCGAAGCCATTTTGTCTGATTTTTTGTGTAAATGATCTGAAGGGTATATAGACTGTCGGTACAGCTCGCTTTTTTCGGAAAAAATTCTATTTTTCATGTAACAATGAAAATAAGAAAAATTACTTTTTTGTGGTACAGTGTTCTACTATTAAGCAAAACATGTAGAAGGTAAAGCAGTTAGCGTGCTAAGAATTCTTTTGCGCGACCCTAGCGGAGGAGGGAGAAACTAATATACATTCAGGGACGAACACACTGTATACGAAAACTAGGGGCCCCTAGCCAAAGGAGTGGGTAAATTCCCAAAAGGTTTGTTGGGTGGCAAACTTACGACGAAAGAAGTACCGTTTGTACATTAAATGACAATATACAAGCTTTCCGTATAAACGGCAGATTATACAAACTTGTAAGATATCGATAATATTTGTCGCCCAATTTCCTCCGAAAATACCAGATTGATTCGCATTTGACACAAACTGTGCATGTTTGCACAACTCAGGGACTGTCGCTGCAATAAACGGTTATAGAAGTGTGAAGCACGTGTAGTTGTTGAAATATAAAAAGCAAATTCTGCTACTTTTTGCTACAAAATGGCCTCCTTTTAGCTAATTTGACTTACTCTATGTACGCAGTTGAACGTGATTTTCGTGTTCTTTTTAAATGTTTCTGAAAACGTTATGAAATCGGTGCGATATTTATGAAATCATTCGTATTCGTTTGAAATCATTTACATATGTGGAAGCGTTTGATATCTTTGCAATGTTTTGAAATCTCTGAAATGCGGTGGACTGTACCCTTTTTGACATGTTTGGAATTTTTTAATTGTTTTGCAATCATTACGAAATGTTTATGAAATTGTAGAAACATTTTTTAAATGTTCCGACAAATGCCCTTATAATACATTAGGAACTTTCTGATAATTTCAGCAAAATTCCTACTTTTTCGATTAATCGTATGATTTTTTAAATGAATTTATTATAAGGGCATTTGTCGGCAGAAAAATTAGCTTTTTTTCAATCGCAGTCCTTTCATTTAGGAATTACATGACAATTTCAACAACATTCATAATTAGTTGATGCATTGTATGTTTTTTTCAAACAAAGGTAATAAAGAAATGCATTAATCAGACATTTGTCGACGAAAAAATTCGTTTTTTTTTTCGATGTCAAATTTTTTAATTAGGAACTTCATGATAATTTCAGCAATTTACAATGAATACAACAGATTTCTGGAAGATGTGAAAAATATTTCTACAATTTCATAAACATTTCATAATGATTGTAAAACAATTAAAAAATTCCAAACATGTCAAAAAGGGTACAGTCCACCACATTTCAAAGATTTCAAAACATTGCAAAGATATCGAACGATTTCACATATGTAAATGATTTCAAACGAATACGAATGATTTCACAAATATCGCACCGATTTCATAACATTTTCAGAAACATTTAAAAAGAATACGAAAATCACGTACAACTGCGTACATAGAGTAAGTCAAATTAGCTGAAAGGAGGCCATTTTGTAGGAAAAAGTAGCAGAATTTGCTTTTTATATTTCAACAACTACACGTGCTTCACACGTCTATAACCTGTTATTGCAGCGACAGCCCCTGAGTTGTGCAAACATGCACAGTTTGTGTCAAATGCGAATCAATCTGGTATTTTCGAAGGAAATTGGGCGACAAATATTATCGATATCTTACAAGTTTGCATAATCTGCCGTTTATACAGAAAGCTTGTATTTTGTGATTTAATGTACAAAAGGTACTTCTTTCGCCGTAAGTTTGTCACCCAACAAACCTTTTGGGAATTTACCCACTCCTTTGGGTAGGGGCCCCTATTTTTCGAATACAGTGTGTTCGTCCCTGAATGTATAGTAGTTTCTCCCTCCTCCGCTAGGGTCGCGCAAAAGAATTCTTAGCACGCTAACTGCTTTACCTGCTACATGTTTTGCTTAATAGTAGAACACTGTACCACAAAAAAGTAATTTTTCTTATTTTCATTGTTACATGAAAAATAGATTTTTTTCCGAAAAAAGCAAGCTGTACCGACAGTCTATATACCCTTTAGATCATTTACACAAAAAATCAGAAAAAATGGCTTCGCCGTTTGGCCTGAATCCATTATCTACGACTTACACTCGATTTCCAGGGCCCTTAAGCTTTCCAACAGACAGATGATAAGTCTATGAGAGGTTGAATCGAAAGCTTTCCGGTAGTCAATCCAGGCCATTGACAGGACGCGCTGATGGGCGGCAGCGTCTTTACAGACACACCTGTCAATTAGCAGGTTCTCTCGACAGCCTGCTACACCTTTTTTCGAGTTGGGGGGAGGGGGGGGGGAGAATATATTTAAATATTATCATCGTTAATTAATCAACACGGATATTACTGTTTTCACAATTCAGAATTCATTCAGACAGCAGATTTTGCTTCTTTTTCAACGGAAACGTCTGTAAAAAACTTAGGCAAATCCTTCCCTTAACATATTTTATTAAAGAACGATAATTCTCCATTCTAAACCATTTCTGTTGGGGTTTAGTTTTTTATCAGAAAATCCATTGCTATTGACTTAGAAAAGACCGTATTTATTAGGAGACTTTGTCAGGTGACATCATTTTTTATTAATTTTGATAAATTTACTAATTAAAATTTACTTTTAACCAAACAGATGAATTTCTAAATACAGTTTCGATTAATATATAACTGAAATAATTGCATAATCAGTCAAAATAATTGATTTTCGATTTTTTAAAAAACTTTAAAGCTAAAAAACATATTTGTCTGTGAAAAAGTTGAATGTTTAACCCAAAAATATGGATATTCCACCAAATAAGAATTTTTTGGGGAAATTGGTAATAAAGAATATTCATTTTGTACGGAAAAAGACGAATTTTTATGACAAAATAGAAAAAAGTGTCCACTAACGGTGGAAAAATTTAACTTTCAGTTGTAAAAAATTAATTTTCAATAACTTTGAAGCCAAAAAACAAATTTGTCTGTAAAACAGTTGAATTTTTAACCCGAGAATGTGCATTTTTGACGAAATAAGAATTCTGTGGGGAAATTTGAAACAAGGATTATTAATTTTCTACCTTAGGAGACGAATGTTTATGCAAAAAAAGAAGAAAAATTAAACTTTCAGCCATAAAAAATGAATTCTCAATAAAAGGAGAAACGACTTTTGAACAAAGCAGTTTAATTTTCAACCAAAAAGAATTTTCAACTAAGAACTTTAATTTGCTATTGCGAATCAACAATTTTCAATAAAACAATGAAACTTTCAAGCAAACAGATGAATTTTCAACTACAGTTACGATGAATATACAACTGAAATAATTACATAATCAGTTCAAATAATTCTTTTTCAATTTTTAAAAACTCTTTTCCGACCAAACAGATAAATTTTCAACTATGACAGATTTATTCTTAAGCCAAAAAGAGAAATTTTCAAGAAAATAATTCAATTTTCAAGCAAGCAATATTTCAGCCTAATTTTCATCGTCAGGAGTGAGGAACTAAAGACGAAAGAAATAGAAATATGGCAAATAAATGAATAACAAGAATTTCAACATTTCATTTTCACTGGTCATTAATATTTTAGGCCTACAAACTAATTCGGTCCCTGTATTATCATGTTTCGCAACACTTCGTCTCGTGCTGCAATTTTTTCCCGTCCACACATTATAATAGGAAACTCTTCGGTTTTAATAATCTAGTTCGAACGCAACTTGACACGAAGATACCCGAATGTCTTCGGGTTCGCGATCTCGCGTCCCCCACCACCATCGTTCCGCGTGTTGCGCGCGCCACATCGCATCGTCTCCCTTCACCCCGATCCCCAAAACCCGAGTTTACGCGAAAGCACCCGACTGTGCTCGATTGCGCTAAGACGCAGCCCTCCACCATCGAATCGAGCTTCAGCGTGTCGGTCCCAGCACAGCACCCCCCGAGCCCTCCAAACCCTCGTGTCAACACGAGTTGACGCGGAAGTAGCCGACCGCACTCGAGTGCGGTGCGATCTCGCATCCCCCACCACCATCGTTTCGCGTTGTGCCCCTCCGCTTCTCTTTTTTGTGCTACTTTTCTGTCTGCCTATAAACATAGTCTCTAAAATAGCAATTTAAAAATAGCATCATTAGTATCCTTGGATTTTTGCGATTCCAAGGGCACATTCCTTGCCCGTGAAATTTGAGAAATTAAAGGACTTGAATTCATCAATTAGTTTATAAATGATTTTTTTTTTTAAATTCGTCAAAAATCAAATAAATTTTCAACCTTTATACGTACATGACATATACTTATGATCGATTGCTTTATTTACTTTCTTCCCGCCCAGGTATCACTTCTTCGACATGCGACATATCGCTCGGAAACGTTACATAATATTACATTTTATGCAAAAGAATCTCTTGCGGTCACCACATAGAGAGAAACATTGTCAGGATGGTACCAAAGAAAGTTGTGGACAAAAATTTAGAATCCTAATTGTAAAATTGAGGCTGGGACAGATTAAACATTATTTTGTAGTTCATTCTTTATAAGGCCGTAATGAACAAATTGTTTGAATAAAGAGCAAATTTAAAAGAGGTAACAGTTTTTCTTTATGCCTGATTCAAGCCACGCAAATAAAAACATAAGGTTCGAGAAATCTACGATTTTGTGGATAAAAATTGTTATTAACAAAGGAACGATGATTTCACAGTGGTAACAGAGAGAAATATTATGAGGAAGCTAAGAGATAAATACTCGTAATTTTAAAAAATCTAAAATCTTAGCTTTAAAATCGCAGCTGTGCAGACCAAAGATTATGTTGCAATTAATTGTTTGTAAGGCCACAATTAATTGAATGAATTTAATTTTTTTTTAAAGTATGAGAGAACAAGTTTTTGTTTTCTATCTCATTTCAAAAACACGTTGAAAATAAAAGCCGTATAAAATAGCTGCATTTGTTTATACAATTTTTTAGTACCAATTTCTCCAAGATTTTTTGTAAAAGTTATAGCATCGACCTTATGAAATGTACACAAAGACTTTTATTAGGAAGTTCAAAAAATTGTACACGTAGTTGTCAAAAAAGGACAATTTTTTACACTTCTATATTAACACAAGTTTTTGTTTGTGCCGCTCTTACTCGAAGACGGGTCGTGGCACGAACAATTTGTTATGACATAAGTACGAGTTTTGTTTTTCCACGAACTTTCCAAAAATAATTTTACAACATTTTTATCTCGAAAGAATGATGTCATTGTTTCAAAAAATTGTTTAAAAAATTGTGGCACCAGATTTCGAAAATGTGACCTTTGATATTCATAATCAGGGGACTTTTACGGAGTTCTCAAGCCAAAGTTACTGCGTCTACTAAAGTCGGGTTCAAAAGTCGAGGCCCCTCACTTTTTTTTATTCAAACTCGCACAAAAAAAATCTCTGAAATGTCTCATAAAAAGTCTTTTTAAAGCTTACGGTCCTCCGAATGCAGCGATATGTTCACTTTTGTCCTACAACTTTTTTTTAATAGTTAGAGTGAAAAACGTCCCAAAAAACAGGGGTTTTCGGCCTCCTTTTTCAAGGGTCCACTTGGACCTGTTCACAGAAGGAGGGCGACGTTAGGAAAAATCTGAAAAAATTCACAGATATTCTTTGAACATTTCTCAATGCAATGCATTTTTCGAAATTCTGAAATATGCAATAGTTTTCTTTTAACAGTGATTTATTTACAAACATTTTACCTTAAGAACGAATGAAGATATGAAGCCGTTCTATGGCTCCAAATGTGCAGTTTTGCCATGCGATTGCAGAACAATAATTAAATTTATGATAAAATCATTCTCACGCAAGATTTATCATTTTGAATATTTCTGACTTTAATCAGTGTGGGCGTGTGGCCAGCACAGCGGGACAAGTGGCAGCAAAAACATATGAAACATTATTCTTTGATATTTCAGAAATCTTCATAAATATTCATGGAAGCCTAATTTTTCGAAATGAAAAATTATGAAAAATCTTCCTTAGAATCTTTACAACATTTTTAAGTTATGAAACCTACAAAAATCCTCAAGGAACATGAAAAATTTACTTTCAATGTAACTTATTTCGAAAATATTTTCAGAACTTCTAAATATCTTTTCACATCATTTGAATGTTTCCTGCAAATTGAAAATAATTGCTTTTGAATGCTGCAGAACATTTTCTTTTCTTGAAAAGCTTCCAAATTCTATTTTGAAATCTAAAAAAATGTATAATTTGTTGAGATTTTTTGAAATACTTCAAGACTGTAAATAATTTTTTTATAACTTTTACATATCTTCTTGAATTCTTCGAATTGTTTATAAATTTTTTTTAATCCTGAAAAATAAAAAATTGAATTTTAATTTTTTACATCCTTTTTCCAGAAGTTGGAACATCATTTCCGATTTTACAGACAAATTCGTTTTTTGGCCTTAAAGTTTTTTTAAAAATTGTAACTCAATTACTTTAACTGATTATGTATCTATTTCAGTCGTAGATTCATCGTCACTGTAGTTAAAAACTCGTATGTTTGCTGGAAAGTTTAACTGGTTAGTTGAAAATTATAGTTTCGTAATTAAAATTGAAGTTATTAGTTGAAAATTCTTTTTTTTGGGATAATGGTTTATGTTTTTGGTTGAAAATTAAACTTCTTTGTTCAAAAGTCGTTGCTTCTTTTCTTGCCAATTCATTTTTTGCATCTGAAAGTTGAATTTTTCTTGTTTTTTTTTGTGCATAAAACTTCGTCTTTTTGGTATAAAATTAATAATCCTTGTTTCAAATTTCCCTAGAAAATTTTTATTTGGTGGAAAATGCATATTTTTGGGTTAAAAATTCAACTGTTTTACAGACAAATTCGTTTTTTGGCTTCCAAATTTGTTTAAAAATTTTAAATCAATTATTTTAACTGATTATACAACTATTTCAGTTGTATCTTCATCGTGATTGTAGTTAAAAATTGAGTTGTTTGGTTGAAAGTGAATTTTAATTAATTTCTTAAAAATAATGATAAATGATGTCACCTGACAATGTCTCGTAATAAATACGGTATTTTCAGAATCACTAGCAATGGATTTTATTATAAAAAACAAAATCACAACAAAAATGGTTTAAAGTGGAAAATAATCGTTCTTTAGTCAAATATGTTAATGGAAGGATTTCCCTAACTTCTTTGCAGACATTTCCATTGAAAAAAAAATCTGCAGTCTGAACGAATTCTAAATTCTACAAAAAATTAGATTTAAAATCTCGCACGTTAACATCAATGAATGGTAATAAAATCTTGCGAGTTATAATTGGAATAAAATTATTCAATTATCATATAATCTAATCACATATATATGTAATATATAACTGATTTAACAAGACGATGCGGAATGAGTTCAAAATTTAAGAATTTCCCGATTTTAATCATAAAAATGAAACTGTTTCAATTGGAATGTCTTAGTATTCAAACAAATGTAGACGACTGATTGATACTCTATAAGCTTCTTTCAATTTGAAAATAACTTCAAAATAATATAGTAATAAGTCGAGGCTTTCATTAAAATTAAGATATTGTTTTAGTGTAAAATATGAAACTTTAGACTTTAAAATTGTTCAGTTAGAAAAAGGGACAATTGCTTATTAATTAGAAGTGTTTGACTGTTCATATGAAATCAGTAATTCTGAATGAAATATGTGAAACTCTACAAAAAACTAACGTAACGTAATGTCAGTGCAAGCAGCCCACGGCCTAATTTAAAACAAACTATATATTTTTCGAGATTTAGAAAAAAAATTGAGATGCTTTACAAAAATTGTGAAAGGCCTCGAGAGAATAAAATTATTTATTTTTTATATTTTTGACCTAAAATTGTTTGAAATGTTTTGCAGCTCACTTTTTATCACTTCAAATGGACAAATGTTTCCCTGTAGAGCTCAACTTGTTTAATTTCACTAACACAAATTTCCAGATTGCGTTATTACAGAGCAATTCTTTGAGACCCATATATTTCATTAAATGAAAGATTTCCTTTGCAGTAAAAAAATCTCCCTCCTTCATAGCTTCTTCAACGAATAGGAGAGTTTACAGCTCACTAGGAGGCGCTAGAGAACTTACATAAATGTGTGCGAAATTCGTACTCTTAAATAATTTCGATAATACATCAATTTCGGAACAAATTTTCTAGACCATTTTAGAATTCAGAAATCCGTACATGCTAATTATACCATTTTTAAATTGCTACTTTAGAGACTATGGTTATAGACATACAGAAAAGTAATAGGTAAACGAGAAGTCGAGGGGCCCTGATCATTATAGGTGCTGATCGCACAACGCGAAACGACGGTGGTGGGGGGTGCGAGATCGCATCGCACTCGAGTGCGGTCGGCTAATTCTGTGTCAACTCATGTTGACACGGGGCGTTGGAGGGCTCGGGGGTGCTGTGCTGGGACCGATACGCTGGCACTCGAGCACAGTCGGGTGCTTTCGCGTAAACTCGGCTTTTGGGGTCGGTCGGGGCAAGGGGAGACGATGCGATTTGGCGCGTGTACGACCCGGCACAACGTGAAACGGTGGTGGTGGGGGATGCGAGATTGCGTCGCACTCGAGTGCGGTCGGCTACTTCCTTTTCAACTCGTGTCGACACGGGGGGTTGGATGGCTCGGTGGGTGCTGTGCTGCGTCCGACACGCTGGGACTCGAGTACAGTCGAGTGCTTTCGCGTAAACTCGGGTTTTGGGGGTCGGGGTGAAGGGAGACGATGCGATGTAGCGCGCGCATCACGCGGAACGGCGCGGAACAATGGTGGTGAGGGATGCGAGATCTCAAACCCGAAGACATTCGGGTACCTTCGTGTCGAGTTGGGTTAGAACTAGATTATTAAAACCGATGAGTTTCCTATTATATTGTGTGGACGGTAAAAAATTGAAGTACGACCAAGTGTTACGAAACATGATATTACAGGGAAAGAATTAATTTGTAGGCCTAATATATTAATGGCGAGTGAAAGAGAAATCTTGAAATTCTTGTTAGCCATTTATTTGCCATATTTCTATTTTTCTCGTCTTTAGTTCCTCACTGCTGACGATGCACATTAAGCTTGCTTGAAAATTGAATAAGTTTCTTGAAAATTTCTCTTTTTGGCTTAAGAATAAATCTGTCTTAGTTGAAAATTCAACTGTTTGTTTGCAAGCGCGTTTCTAAAAATGGCGAAAGAATTATTTTAACTGATTATGTAACTATTTCAGTTGTATATTCATCGTAACTGTAGTTGAAAATTAATCTGTTTGCTTTTGAAAGTTTCATTGTTTTGTTGAAAATAGTAGTTTCGTAATTGAAAATAGAAGTACATAGTTGAAAATTAATTTTTTTCAGATACTGGTTAATCTTTTTTATTAAAAATTAAACTAATTTGTTAAAAAGTTGTTTCTTCTGTTATTGAAATAAAACGAAGATTCTCCTTTCCTCATTTCATTATGAATTTAAAATAAAACAAGTTTCTAATTTTAAATTGCTTCCCTTCAGAACTTTTAATTTAATTTAAGATGGCGCCAAGCAAAAGTCATTTTGCCGCCCTAAGAAGAAGCACGTATTCTCGAACGGTCACCCATATATGTACTAACCGCGCCCAACTCTGCTTAACTTAATTGAGAAAGACGAATCTGAGAGGTCTTTTCAATAAAGAGACATTATTTCAAATATATAAAATTATATAAATTCTATTTATTAAAAATATTCTCAAAAATTCAAGTACGTCTTAAAGAGAAACTAGTAAGAACAAAAAAAAACAAGATGCCACTTAAGAATGAAACAGAAAATTAACCCCCTTTTATATTTTATAATAAATCAAACATTCAGATTTTACTAAGATAAATAATTGGAACAATTCATTCACGGAGTCTAAGAAAACAGTTAAGAGATCGTTAAAGTAAAAGAGCGGATTCCGCCCTGGAGCAGATACAAACGTTCGGTAATCAAAGAAGACAGGTATCAAAACTACTCTGTGGCGACAACAAGAAAGACACAAGAATTTTACTTTTAACTTCCTCTCACGAGGCTCGAACGAAACAGACAGCGAGTTCCTTCGCTTGACGATACGCAGACCGCCCAGTTTCTCCCCTTCTGCGTAGGGAGACGAGATGTGTCTTCTACGCTGGCGCAGTGTCATGGCGGATGGAGGGAGATCTCGGGACCTTAAGACCCAAAAGATGGTGATAGTGGTGCTGCGACGAATCCTCAGTGGTGAGATTTGAATCGCACCAGGTACATGATTTGGAATGCGAGACTCACATCCACATTCCACCCCCGGTGTTCAACCGTCGGCTGTGCCTGTGCGACTTCAACCCGCCTTGCATCCTTGCAGTTCGTACCGCTGGTCCTTGATGTTGGTTGAAGCTCCAGGTGAAGTCACTCCTTCCTCTATCCCTCTCTCGTCCTCAAAACTCTGTGAATGACAAAAACAAAAACAAAACAAAAAAAAAAAAGAATTAGTAAGAGTGACTCTTACTCTTTCTCCTTATGAATAGCCCATGAGAGTGTGTACAAACAAAAACGAAATGGTAAAATATTTCCAAGATAAAAAAAATAAATAAAATACAAAAAAAAATCAAATCAGTTGGCCCTCGATCGAGCCTCGTTCTTCTCACGGAAATTCAAGAGGGGAGGAGTTGTTTACAAATAAATAAAATTAAACAGAACAAAGTAATTTGCAGATAAAACCTGCAACATTACAACTTCTCCACCCTTAGAAGAAACCCTGGGGGGTTTTCCCCTTGCTAAAGGATGAGCAAATCTCAGGTGGTAGGCGGCTTAAAACCATACCATTCTTTTAAAAATCAAAAATCAAGAACTGAAAATCACTCGCTCCAAAGTGGAACCACACACTCTGAAGATCAACTCCTAAGGAGGCAAGAAAAAAATGTATAAATAAAAATAAAAATAAAATGAATGTCAAATCAAAAGACTATCGTAATATGTCGACAAAATAAATAAAGATAAAACAGACAAGAAAATCATAAGACTAACCACCACAAAATAATTTAAAAACAATAATCTTAACCCCAATTCGAGTTAAGATTATGAAAGATGTGTCAGACACGTCTGCCTGCATGGCATTGACGACCGTCGACTTACTCAGGTCTTCCTGGACCGCTTCCTGAAGGTCTCCCTGGGCCTTTTCGAATGGTTCCTTGTGTACTACATCTGGATGGACCTCCTAGCTACCTTCTGGGATGGCCACATGGACCACATGAGGCAGTTCCTCCTGGATTGCTTAGGCAAGTTCCACCTGGGCCACAACAATTCCCAAGGACGTGGTAGGCCGCCCCTGAAGCACTTCCTCCATCCTCTTCCTCGCCCTCTCCAAAGGAAACGGACCACTCTGGCGGTCGGAAAGCGCCTTCCTTCTCGCAGCGAGTTTGTTGAGACCGCCCCACTCCCTCCATCTCTGCCCTGATGCTGCAGACTGATTGGCTCCGACGGGGTTGAACCCATGACTGGTTCCCCTCCGTCCACAACGCGTTGATCCGGAGAACTGGCACTGGCTCATGGGCGGAGACAACAATTCCTTCCACCTACTCCCTCAGCACGCGCCGGCTGACGGGATCTAAGGCTATGACCTCCAAAGCTCGATCCCCCTTCCGCAGGGCTTCCAGCGCGTACTGGACATCCCGTGGATTGATGTGGGCCTTTTCGGGGCCCATGGTCCACACTCAACGTCGCTACCGGATAACCTAACAAAAAAAAGGGAACATGCCAGTCTCCATGCAATATTCATACAAAATCAATCCAATCAGGTACAAGAAAGATAATTAAAATTAGGGTAAAAGAAATCAAACCCAGCAGATATTCTAACGTGATACATATGGTTTGAGATCCTTCACGTGAAAACGCCGAGTGCCCTTCCGTTATCATTAGCTAATTCATAAACTACGGGTGAGCGTATCCCCATGACGCGGAAAGCACCATGAAAACGCTTATTCAACTAAGCCGATATTTTCTTCTCCTTTAAGGACAATATCGTCCAACGCTTCAAAACCCGATTTTCCACCTGGTATTTAAAATCACGGCGCGAGTGGTTATAATAGCGAGTTCGTTTCTCATGAGCCTCTTCTAAATGAAGCGTCACAAGAGCTCGTAATTATCTTAAGCGCTCCATACGCTCTATCCATTTTTCTCTATCGGGTTCGGGAATATTATCGGGACTCTCCTCCTCTCCTCGGAGGCTTATTTTCGGTCTCCATTCCCTCCCACAATTTAAAAAGGCCGGACTTACTTTAGTGGTAGTATGGACTGCGGTATTATAGGCGTACCAAAACTCATGGAGATGAACATCACATTCTTGTTGATTCGAATCAACGAATGATCGAATCATAGCCTTTAATACTCGATTCATTCGTTCAGTCGGGCTTGCTTGGGGGTGGTTTACTGGGCTAGTAGAGTGATGGATACCATAAAATGTGGTTAATTCAGTCATGATTTCATTGAAAAATTCCGTACCATTATCAGTGTGGATTACATCGGGCTTACCCCCAACGTGAAATAAGCAGGTCTTCCAAGGCCGCTCCTACATTTTTAGTATTGGCTGCACGTAGGGCTTTATACTCAATACATTTAGTAAAGTAATCATGAAAGACAATGACATAACAATTACCTGCTTTACTACGAGTGTAAGGCCCCATACAGTCCATAGACACCAATGCCCATGGTTGATCCACCACTCTTTGCCCCATTAACCCAGGGCGAGCTTGTTGTGAAACTTTTGTGCTTTGACAAATATCACACCCTTTTACATAATTAACTACGTCCCTAAAAATTCCGGGCCAATTATAAGAGACCACCGCCCTAGCCCGTGATACCTTCTAGGGAAATTTTGCACATCCTTAACTCGTCGGCAATACCACGGATCATCTATCGCGTCTGCTCCACAGACTTCGGCTACCTCTTCGTCCTGATACATCCATGGGAGTACGTCGGGTACATGGTGTAGAGCACCTTTACCATGAACTATTTCAAACCGGTATTCTAACAGTTCTAATGACCAGCGCGCCAAACGACCGGTTGGGTTGTGCAAATTATGCAGCCATCGTAAACTGCTATGATCCGAGATAACCGTAAATTCAAAACCTTCCAAGAAATGACGAAATTTACGGATAGACCAAATTACCGCCAGACATTCTTGTTCCGTAGTAGAATATCGACGTTCGGCATCCAATAATGTACGGCTTGCGGAGACAATCACTCGTTCCTCCCCTTCTATTACTTGTGTCAGAACTGCGCCTGAGCCAAAACTGCTTGCGTCAGTTTTTAACACAAAGGGAAGTTCAAAATTCGGACATGATAAAATTGAGGCCGACGAAAGTGCCCTTTTAATCGCCTCAAATGCAGCTTCTTGTTCCTCCGCCCAATTCCAACGGATATTTTTCCGCAATAGTCGAGTAAGGGGTTCCGAAAGTTAAGCAAAGCCTTTTATAAAGCGCCTATACCAGCTAGCCATACCTAAAAATCTTCTAAACTGCCGTATATTGCGTGGTGCAGGGTAATTTAAGACGGGAGACACCCGTCCCGCATCTGGCTGCAAACCTTGTTCATTAATCCGATAACCGAGATACCGTACCTCTGAACGGCAAAACACACTCTTCTCGGGGCTAATGGTTAGCCCGGCACCATAGATGTTATTCAGCACCTTCCTCAGCGAAATAGTGAGGACGCATTTCTGGGCCGATTAATTTATCAATTAATGTCTGGAAGGTAGCAGGTGCCCCGCTTAACGCAAAAGGCATACGCTTATATTGAAATAAGCCGCGCCCCGGTACCGAAAATGCCGTTATCGCTCGACTACTTTCCTCTAAAGGAACCTGATGATGAGCTAAACTCAAGTCAATAGTTCTGCTAAAAATGGAAGGGGATACGCGTCGCCCTTAGAGACCTCATTGACTTTTCGGTAGTCAATACACATACGATATGCACCGTTAGGTTTCTACACCATCACTACTGGGCTAGACCAGTCCGAGTTTGACGGTTCGATGAAATCTTCCGCTAATAGTTTATCCACCTCGTCATACATTGCTCCCAATACAACCGGAGAAACCCTATAGTGTCTCCGCTTGATTGGCGCATGTCCTTGAACATCAATTTTATGTTGAACGAGGTGGGTTCGACCATATATCGGAGAGCCGGACGGAATAACCTCTGCCAGGAACTTCTGAAGTCGATCACTTTCAACTTGCGACAGTTCTACTAATCCACAGCAGGTCTCCTGCTCCCTGATCTCATCTACGTTCATAGAAGTGGTATTGCCGTCCCCATAATGAACAATATGTTCTTCCCCGGGAGGCCTAGCTAAATACCACGCGTTTCTAAACCCATCTTGGATGAGACCAAATTTGCACATAAAGTCTCAGCCCAAAATACAATCCGGTGATAACGCGTCCGTTACGCGAAAAGGTACCTCATGCTCCACACCGTCTAATTCTACCGGCAGGAATGCCCTCCCTAGAATCTGAGAAGTAGCCCCATTAACCACCCTCATCCTTTTGCTTTAGCATCCACCATTTTATGCATATTTTCTGCTATCAATTGCCTCGCGAGTGAATCAACCAGAAATTAACGCGAAGACCCACCATCGATAAGTACGTCAATCATTCGCGCACGAACCCTGATTTTCGCGAATAGCCTCATGGCCTTATCTTCGGTCTCGATCTCCCCACAAGACGGTATTTCCCCTGCAACTTCTATCCGTCCCGTACTACCATAGAGTCCTCTGAGCTCATGCTACGACTCTCCTGTAGTATTTCGTTGCGCAGTTCTATATCTTCTGATCCGAGAGGATCAGCCGTGCTACTACTAGCCACGGTACCCCCCTCCCCCTGAAATACGACTGAGGGGTCAGAATGTCTTTACCTTGGACGGATTTTAACTGGATCCTCTATTCTGATGATCTCTACCAGTTCTTCATCTTTAGAATTACTCCCTCATATTCTATCTAAACGGGAGGTTTCCGTTCTTTGGATATATTGCCCCTTTCGGACAATCACATTATTAACCGTTTTGGAAATTGACGGAGCCAAAATAGTAATGGTCAAATCCGGAAAGCGACCACATTCATTCTCTGATAATTGGGCTCCGATATTTGTTACGGGAGGAATAAGGAGCCCTAGTTTTTCCTCCCCTGTTCGTTTCCCTTTGCTTGGCATGTAGGACAATCTCTTTCAAATATCCCTTCTGCCCCGCACACATAACAATATTTTCGCTTTTCCTCAGGACATTTAAAATAGGGATGGCCTAAATTTGTGCAATTTCTACATTTATAATTTCTATACCTATCTTCATGTGTGATGCCGCTCGAGTTATTTCCGGCAGATTGTTTACCTGCGGATTCCGAAATCTCTTTCTTAGAATTCGAATTTGAATTCCCTTGACCTGAAAGTTTCATCTCTTTAAGTTGTTTTGATAAATCAACAACCATTTCAGTTAAGTTTTTCAAATCCGCGTTTTCTTTGCTTTCCCTCTCAATTCTAAAACGGGCCTCTAAAGATTTTATTTTATTCCGCAAATTTTCCATACCGGAATCCTTCTCGGTTTCATTAGTAGCTATCGCGGCTACCGGTTACGCTCCTTTCTTTTGGGTGTTGGCTTTATTCGGTTTTTCGCTTGGTCTATACGCGTACTCAGGAAGGAAAGAATCTTCGGGGGGTGGGGGTAAAATTAACTCATCAGCCTAGTGGCTGACCGCTCATAATCTTGAGCAAGGGCCGCTAACTCATTATAAGACCTAAAATCTCTACGCCTAATCGCACATCTGATTTGGCGGCGCATATTGCCATAGGCCCTATCTAGTTTTTCTTCTAGTGGGATTGGACGTGGGTACAATCTGTACAGACCCATCATATATGTCAAATAATCCACACTAGATTCTTCCGGGCCCTGCCTACGAGCGATTATTTGCTCCTCTAGTCGCTTTTAATAATTAATATCCCCAAACCTATTGCAAAAATCGTATTTAAACTCTTGCCAAGTCCTCTACAGGTACCGATTGTGCCTAAACCATACTAATGCTATACCATCTAACAGGAAAGGCATTGCTATGAGAACCCCTCCTCACTTAATGAATCTACTGCCCGCCCATCCTCTACTCTATCTAAGAAAGTGATTAGTGATTACACTAGTATCACCTCGCCCTGTGAACTTAATATTCCATTGCTTTGTGATCTGCGATAAACTTTTATTACCTCTTCTATAGGAGTATTGAATAGTCGCAAAGCAGAAGGTTGTTCGTTGTATGGACCGCTCATCGAGCCTAGATAAGAAGGATGGTAATGAGGTTGACCGTAGAAACTACCTTGTGGGACTTCTCTCGGAATGTCACCCCGATAGGCACCATACCTGATGGGTTCATTTGGTTGGAAACCAAAATCTCTTCTATTTTCGCGGAAGTTAGAATGGAGATTGTTTAACCCCTCGTAGATTTCATTCCGGGTACCATGACCACACCTGTGATCCGCTTGTCCCGAGGTTAAATTATTTTCCAAAAATGTATTCGATGACCCTAATTTGTCCTGATTAATTGGCCTTGGTCTCGCTTAATTCGCTATATAATTTGGAAAATGTGTCGCACGTGATCTATTATTTATATCCGATTGCGGCAAAAATTTATCACATTTAAGACTTGGTATTGGAGGGGGGTTTTGGAAATGTATACCACCCTTCAAATATAACCTATCCTGGCCCCCAATATCTATAAGCCTGCCCGTATCTACAAAAGCCGTGAAGGAGAGGGGAAGTTGTGTTTCTGGTATACCCCTCCCGATACCACCGATCCCCAAATTTCGTGGTTGCATTCCAGGGATAAAGTTCCCCTCAGTAACAACTCTTGAAAAATTAGAGACTGGCACTTTTTGGGAATTTTTGTCGGAATGTCGACTATACTTTCCATTTCCGGTGATTGCGGTTTACTTAATATCTGTGTATCGAAAAGAAGAGGTACCCCCTCACTATTTGGAAAAAATTCACCCCCCCCCCCCCCCTGGACTAAGGGTCACATTGTTGGCCATGCACAGTTTTCCGTATTTTGACTGATAATTGAGGCCTGGGCAATAGTAGCTCTATTGTCTGTTATTCTACTAGTGACCACCGTATTTGTATTGGTAGTAACTGTAGTAGTAGACGCAATTGGGGTTCGCACAATCCCCCCACCAAATGATCCAGATTCTGAGGGTGCATAATTATTTTGGATTTGTGGGGGGTGGGATCCCGAGATTCCATTTATTGATCCACTTCTACGAATTGCGGCAGGGGTGCTATTTCCCCCTGACATAAATGTTTCGTCCTCTCGTAAGGAAGCATCAAGCTCTATTCGACGCCTATGCGATTCGAATGGCACTTGATGTGACGTATCCTCGTCTAATGCCGTCTACACGGCCTTCCCCACAAATCTTCTAAAATACCGAATCGCCCTATCTAATACCACTTCGCGAGTACCGGTATTATTAACGAAATGTGCATTTAAAATAGCACGGATTCTTCCCGTACCCAGGTTCAATAACTAGCTGTTATCCTGTTCTGCCATATTTTCGAAAAGAAAAAAAATTCCCCTTTTGGAACGATAATCAAAATATTATGAATTGTTCATTAATTACAATGAATTAATTAAAAGAAACAAAAGAAAAAGCACTGATTCAATTTCCCGCTCCTTTCACCAATTCCAACCTAATTAATCGAATCCTGCCTTTGGCAAATAGAAAGGAAATAAAAAACTCATCATATATTCCGTCGGAAACACATGCAGGCTAGATCTACCGTTTGAAAATGTTTTCGTTTGAAACCTGTCACTTTTGGTTATACAGTACCGATTCTCTCCGACCGCTCTCTTTGCGTTCTGCGCCTTCGTACCTGATATCGAACCGCGTGATTTTACCCGCGTTTGGAAAATAATGCCCGAATATTAATTATGACGTCATTATGACGTAGCACTCGATACTTTTCCCGCGATCACAATTAAACAATTTTCAATATGATGACACACACATTAACAAAAAAACAATAATAAATGCGACAGGTAAAATTAATATCACATGATAAAATCAACAGGTAAAAAAAACTTCATGGTATAAAAAATCAAAAAAATAAAATCACAGGTACAAAATCTATAATGCAGTAAAAATCACGCATAAAAATTCAATAAATAGGACACAAAATGCACATGTGAAATAAATAACATTTAAAAATCCTAACCACAACAAAAATGAGATTCTCTCAGATTTTTTTCGGGGTTCCTTTTTCTGCTATAGCTTCTTCAACTAAGATTTTTGCCCAAAACACGTCAGGGTGCCAGTTAAAACGAGGATTCTCCTTTCCTCAGTTTATTATAAATTTAAAATAAAACAAGTTGCAAATTTTAAATTGCTTCCCTTCAGAACTTTTAATTTAATTTATGATGGCACCAAGCAAATTTCATTTTGCCGCCATGGAAGGAAGTTAACTTGATGAAAACGTGAACATCGGAAATTTTACAACTAAAAGAAAAGAAAGAAATTTTAATGGCCCTAGCTCATTATTTCGGTGGAGTGAGTGGCGCAAGTATCTGAAAACCTTAATTAAGAAAGACGAATCTGAGAGGTCTTTTCAAATACGAGACATTATTTCAAATATATAAAATAATATAAATTCTATTTATTAACAATATTCTCAAAAATGCAAGTGCGTCATAAGGAGAAACTAGTATGAACAAAAAAAACTAGATGCCACTTGACAATGAAACAGAAAATTAACCCCCTTTTATATTTTATAATAAATCAAACAGTTGGATTTTACTAAGATAAATAATTGGAACAATTCGTTCACGGAGTCTAAGAAAACAGTTAAGAGAACGTTAAAGACAACACGAAAGACACAAGAATTTTACTGGTAACTTCCTCTCGAGAGGCTCGAACGAAACAGACAGCGAGTCCCTTTCGCTTGACGATACGCAGACCGCCTAATTTCTCCCCTTCTGCGCAGGGAGACGAGATGTGTCTTCTACGCTGGCGCAATGTCATGGCGGATGGAGGGAGATCTCGGGACCTTAGTACCCAAAAGGTGGTGATAGTAGTACTGCGATGAATCCTCGGCGGTGAGATTTGAATCGCACCAGGTACAGGATTCGGAATGCGGGACTCACATCCACATTCCACCCCCGGTGTACAACCATCGGCTGTGCCTGTGCCTGTGCGACTTCAACCCGCCTTGCATCCTTGCAGTTCGTACCGCTGGTCCTTGATGTTGGTTAAAGCTCCAGGTGAAGTCACTCCATCCACCATCCCTCTCTCGTCCTCAAACTCAATAAATGACAAAAACAAAAAAAAAACAAAAAAAAAAACAAAAGAATTAGTAGGAGTGACTCTTACTCTTTCTCCTTATGAATATCCCATGAGAGTGTGTACAAACAAAAACGAAATGGTAAAATATTTCCAAGATAAACAAAAAATAAATAAAATACAAAAAAAAATCAAATCAGTCGGCCCTCGATCGAGCCTCGTTCTTCTCGTGGAAATTTTCTTCAAGAGTTGAATTTTTCCACCGTTAGTGGAAACTTTGTTCTATTTTGTCATGAAAATTCGTCTTTTTTCGTACAAAATTAATATTCTTTGTTCCCAATTTCCCCAAAAAATTCTTATTTGTTGAAAAATTCATATTTTTGGGTTAAACATTCAACTGTTTTACAGACACATTCGTTTCTTAGCTTCAAAGTGTTTTTTTTACAATTGAAAACCAATTATTTTAACTGATTATGTATCAATTTCAGTCGTGGATTCATGTTAACTGTAGTTAAAAATTCGTCTGTTTACTTGAAATTTTAACTGGTTAGTAGAAAATTGTAGTTTCATGATTGAAAATTGAAGTACTTTGTTGAAAATTCTTTTTTTGGGATTCATCTTTTTGGTTGAAAATTAAACTGCTTTGTTCAACAGTAGTTTTTCCTTTCATTGAGAATTAATTTTTTGCATCTGAAAGTTGAAGTTTTCTTCTTTTTGCTTCCTCATAGAGGAAGCTTTGTAATGGTAACATTTTCCAAAATTTTTAAATCATTTAATTAAACCCTCCCTAATTGAAAAATGTCTAATACAATGTCCTAAGCAATTGTCCGGATGTGTGTGTGTGTGTGTGTGTGTGGATGTGTGTGTGGATGTGTGGATGTCTCGCTTTTTTGTGAACACGATAACTAGACAATGGTTGCAGATAATTCGATGAAATTTGGAGGGCTTATTTTCCTCACTAATATCTTGAAACTGACCGAAGGATTTTTAAAAATATTTAGTGCATTTTTTTTCAGCACTCAATAATATTTTAAAAATTGGTTTTTTATAGTAAAACTTTTTTCATTAGCATAATTCAAAGTTGATGTAAGAATATAATAGATTCTTTGGTTCAAGATGAATCGATTGACCTATAATATTAATACATTTTATTGAAGAGTACGGAAGTTATGGCAATTTTTATATTTTGAAAATCCGTTTTTTATAGTAAAAATTTTTTCATTAACATAATTCAAAGTTGATGCAAGAACAGAAAATATATGTTGATTCAAGATGAATCGATTGACCTATAATATTATTACATTCTATTGAAGAGTAAGGAAACTATGGTAATGCATAATATTTTAAAATACGGTTTTTTATAGTAAAATTTTTTCATTAGCATAATTCAAAGTTGATGCAAGAATATAAAAGATTCCTTGGTTCGTGTCAAATCGATTGACCTATAATATTAATACATTTTATTTAAGAGTAAGGAAACTATGGTAATGCATAATATTTTTAAATACGGTTTTTTATAGTAAAACTTTTTTCATTAGCATAATTCAAAGTTGATGCATGAATATAAAAGATTCCTTGGTTCGAGACAAATCGATTGACCTATAATATTAATACATTTTATTGAAGAGTAAGAAAACTATGGTCATGCATAATATTTTAAAATACGGTTTTTTATAGTAAAACTTTTTTCATTAGCATAATTCAAAGTTGATGCACGAATATAAAAGATTCCTTGGTTCGAGACAAATCGATTGACCTATAATATTAATACATTTTATTGAAGAGTACGGAAGTTATGGTAATTCATATGCATAATATTTTAAAATACGGTTTTTTATAGTAAAACTTTTTTCTTCAACATGATTCAAAGTTCATGCAAGAATATGAAAGATTCATTGGTTAGAGACAAATCGATTGTCCTACAATATTAATACATTTTATTGAAGAGTAGAGAATTTATGGTAATTTATATATTTTTAAAATCGTTCTTTAAAGTAAAAGTTTCCTTATTTTCATAATTTAAAGTTGATGCAAGAATAGAAAAAATGTGTTGATTCGAATCGAATCGATTGACCTATAATATTATTGATAAATTTTATTGAAGAAAACAACGGAAAAGATTTCTTTATTCGAGGAAAATAGATGGATACATAATAATAATAATAATAATAAAAACTCGGTGGCTCAGATGGTTAGACGCTCGGACTTCACCTCAGAGGTCCGGGATTCGATCCCTGAGCCAGTACCTCTTGAAATTTTTCTATGTACCTTCACCGAGGTTCTGGTGGTTCGGAACCCACCTTAAGCTGTAGGTCCCCCCATCATGCACTTGACTGCAACCCAGTCCGTGAATGATGGGGTAAAAACTAGGCTTTGCCCAATATGTCAGGGCACACGCTCTTATCAGGTCACTTGATTGCATTATAATAATACGACCGTGACTGATAATAGGTATATACCGGGAAAACCCCGTGCATACAATATTCAAACAAACAAAAAATCCAACTCTAACCAAAAATGCCTTCGACATACTGGGCTGTAACCATCTTAAGCCTGAGAGAAAAATGAGTTTCCTCATTTTATCATCAGTTGGGAGTGGCAATAGGAACGAACGGAGGCGACGACCAGGCAATGACCCCGGACAAACGCGAGAACATCGATTTAAATGGTCGGACCAACTCAGGAGGGACCTTTTACCTGTTGGCATAGAAGCTCACCGGCGCGGACAGGATTCATGAAGAGGTTACATGACCGTTGGGGCAATATGCTCCCGGAATATGCTCATAAAACGCCTCAGTATTTAAGAGATCAGGTATCCTTCTTGCGAAAAAACGGATATGAAGCTCTTTATCAACAGGAAGAGGAGCAATATCCTCCAGCGAACATTCCACCCATTCCAGCAAGACCACCTTTGCAGATAGCCGATAATGCCAACATGAGAAGTAGGAGGTCTATCCACCAAAAAGTCTTCCTCAGGATGGACAAATTAGCTGAAGCTAATACTGCTCTCCGCGATTTGCTCCCCGAAGATGTTAATCTCTGGAATCTGAACTGTGTAGTTTACGAGAAGGCGGTCTCCCTGCTTAGCGACGATAGAAGTAACGATACTTCGGTACGTCTGAGTAAGACACGCCAGCGTATTGTACAGCTTCAGTTCAAAATTGAAACGGCGAGACGGCATGCATCAAATGTTCAGTGCGTGATTAGCTACATAACATCAAATAAAAAGTTCACTCCAAAAGTTAGGGCACTTGCTCGAAACTTGAGGAAAGCAAATCACACGCTGAACAAGTGTAAACTGTTGACCATCAAGCAGCACTGGACGCAAAAAGTAAGATCTCTTTCAACAGCGAAACACCGCCTTGAACGGCGAGTTAAGTGGATTCAGGAAAATTCCACCTTTTCTACTAATCCTTCCCGTCTGTTCAATAAAGCGTCATGTGTAGTTAAAAATCCGCCGAGTCGAGAAGAGATTCAAGTCTCCTGGGAGCAAGTATATGGAGATACTTATCAGCTAAATGAAGACGCTTCTGATATATCACTCTTTCGTAACTTTTGCCAAAGGCAAAGGTTACAAGGTCCAGAGGAAGAGTGTCCACTAATTACTGCTGAAGAAGTGAAGAAAGTTACCGCTAGAACTAAGAACTTTTCGGCGCCAGGGCCAGATAAAATCAACATCTTTTGGTGGAAGAAGTTTACTTCTACGCCCCAACATCTAGCTCGTATATTTACTGCTTTTTTAAACGAAGAACAACCCGTCCCGAAGCGGCTAGTGGAAGGACGCACGGTATTGATCCCTAAGACCGGAGATTTGTCAAGTCCAAAGAACTACAGGCCCATAGCTTGTTTAAACACCAACTACAAGCTATTCACTGGCATCCTCAAAGAGAGGATATTAAAATCTATCTAGCCGGTATGGAGTGCAATAGTCGAACAACGTGGATGCAAGAGAGGGCTGGCAGGTTGCAGGGAGAACCTGTTAATAGACAGGTGTATTACTCAGGACTCGATCAGGTATCGACGCAATCGGTCCATGGCTTGGATTGATTACCGTAAGGCATTCGATAACACGAACCATGAGCTACTTATTAAGCTCCTTGAGTGCATGGAGGTGCATCTAAAAATAGTGAGATGCATAAAACAGCTTATCCTCTTGTGGAGGACAAGATTTGTCATAACATCTGACAAAGGCAAGTGACTACAAGCTTTGTCACATATGAGAGGGGGGTCTTTCAAGGAGACTCTCTAAGTCCGATACTTTTCTGCATCTCCCTCTTGCATCTATCTATTGTGCTCCGAGGCAAAAGCTCTGCATACCTAAGTGGCCCGCCGAACAGAAGAGAATATAAGGTCAACCGCCTTTTATACAGGGACGACTTTAAACTCTTTGCTTCCTCAAAAAAGGACCTTAACATCCTTGTAGATATTGTAAATAGGTATTCTAAAGCGATTGGCATGAGCTTCGGACTGGACAAGTGTGCCTGCGTCCACCTACACCAAGGAAGACTAGAAACTACATCATCCCGTGACGATCAGGATGTTCAACTCATAGGCGGAAATACCATTCAACATCTTGGTATTGGAGAAACATATACATATCTTGGAATACCGCAAGCGGAAACCCAAAATGTGCATAACTTAAAAACGGCCCTTGGAAAAAGGTATCGCCAAATTCTTAGAAAAATTTGGGCTTCCGAATTATCTGGAAAGAATAAGATCCAGGCGACCAATATGCTGGCCGTTCCTATACTACTCTACACGTTTGGTGCAGTAAAATGGAACGTCGATGAGTTGAAGCAACTTGATCGAAGCACACGCAAGATGATGACAATACATCGAAGTCTTCATCCTAGATCTTCCGTACCTCGGATATATCTCCCTCGCGATAAAGGGGGTAGAGGCTTGCTAAGTGTCTTCATCGAAGAACGGTTCTGGCTACAGCCTGCTCAGTTCTAAAAAGCACGGATTCCCTTATGCGACTTGTACATCAACATGAAGTCGCCAATGCTGCGGTGTTTTTATACCATGCCGCAGATAGGGCCACAGAGGAGCTTGACCTCCCATTTAATTCCAGCGACACTACACAAGGGCTAGCATCACTAACACTTCCGGTGCTCAAAAGTCGTATACAGGAAGTAAAACATACGCTCCTACTAAGAGAACATGCTGACAAACTCCTTCATGATAAGTTCTACGGCATCATACGTAGAGAAGAGCTCTCAATGGTTCTGTCCAACATGTTTCTCAAGTCTGCTGGATTGAGATCGGAGACCGAGGGATTTCTTTTTGCCTGTCAAGGCGGCGTCATAGACACCTTAGTTTACCACGAGCGCATAATGAATGTACCTGTACGCGATACCAACTGCCGAGCGTGCAAGCAAGAGCCCGAAACACTTGGACATGTTCTCAGTGGATGCTCTAAATATGCATGCTACGCGTACATAGAGAGACACAATGCAGCTCTAAAAGTGTTATATTACCATCTTAGGCATTTCTATGGTGTTGATCTATTGCACGTCTTGCCATACGCCCAGGGGCAGCTCGAGTCAGTTGTGGAGAATGATCAGTGTAAGATCTACTGGAATTTCTTATTCTTCACCACTGAACGTATCAGTGCTACGAAGCCCGACATTGTCCTCCAAGATCTGAAGAACAAGATCATTCACGTGATTGAATTCTCGGCACCAGCCGATGGTAATATCACGGCAAAGGAGGGAGAAAAACGGGCGAAATATCAAGCACTTCTTTTCGAGCTGAGTAGGCTGTACCAAGGCTACAAAGTCCATCTTATAATTCTCATAATCGGCTGTCTTGGAGGTATGAAAGCTTCATTTATCAGCCAACTCAACAAGATTCCGGCTTGCCAACGTCAGGCTCATTTCATCGCGAACCGGATGCAAAAGGCTGTTCTCCTGGGATCACTCCATCTGCTCCGTCAACACTGTTCCTCTTAAGTTCTACAAAGGTTGGTAGCTCTAAAAAAGTATCCAGAGGTGGAACCTTCATCTCCAACTGTCTTGTCTGCCGCGTAAGGTCATCCGCGGCTAGAGACCTGACTCCAAGGAACAGTGTTGCCCGATGTTCTCACGCGTAAATTTCCCGCTCTTGCTAACCTTCTAGGACAGAAGGAGCAGAAGCGGATGACGTACACGTTCCAGTAGCTTTGGGATTGGTTTCTTTAAGGAATCATGATCGAAGCTTCCGGAGCCTACAACTTCTCTAAATAATAATAATCATCAAAAAGGGCGGTTTTATTAAACACCTGTCGCATTGTAAGAAACTTCCTAGACCATCAGGAAGCAAGTGACTAAGAACCTATGGCGTGATACATGGTCGCTCTAAGAAAGCATCCAAAGGCGACTGGTGTCGCCTTCAACACTCATGGCCGCTGTGTAAGGATAACAGCGGCACAGCCAAACTTCAAACTACATCATGCTTCTAATTTTGTACCTACAACATCATCGTAAATGATTTCAAACAACGTATTGAAATAACTTATAACATCCTGATCTCATCAGTCACTTGACTTAGTTCGTGGCTATGACGAAAAACCGGGTTCACCCGAGAAAAAGTTTAAAAAAAATAATAACCATCATGCACTTGACTGCAACCCAGTCCGTGAATGATGGGGTAAAAACCAGGCTTTGCCCAATATGTCAAGGCACACGCTCTTATCAGATCACTTGATTGCATTATAATAATGCATCCGTGACTGATAATATACCGGGACAACCCCGTGCATAATATTCAAATAAACAAAAAATCCAACTCTAACCAAGAATTCCTTCGGCATATTGGACAATAACCATCTTAAGCCTGAGAGAAAAAAATGAGTTTCATAATAATAATATACTCGAAGGACCACCCTACCGAAGGTGTTCTCGCGTTGTCGTCGCGGTAGGGCTTGAGCTTTCCTCTCATGAATTTGACGGCGATGTTGGCTGGAGCATTGTCACTGACAGGGTTTCCCATGCCAGACAGGCAGAGAACGAAGAGGAAAGTGACTAAGAGGAACACCAAAACCCATAAATGGAGAGTATTTTAAAAATTTTGAAACGCTTGTCGCTACCCGAGGATCGTCGGGGCGCCCCTGGAGCCACCGCTGGGGGCCACAGCATGCGGGACGGTGATGATGGTGAGCTGCGAGATGGTCAGGCAGATCTCACTAATCAAACAGCTGGCCAGCAAGAACATCTGCGACATACGGTAAGCAGTGAAACATCAACTGCGTCTGCTGAGGATGCTTTGGCTAGCGTTAGCTATTTGCAGCCAACCACTTCAACAGAAATACCGTGGGAGAGCATCAAGTGGGATACCACAATGAATGAGGAATTGATGCGTCTCTATTATGAAAGTGCGAAGTTTGAAACATCACGCAAAAAAGAACAAAATTTCAGAGCGAAATTTGCCGCAAAGTATCCTCAAATAGAGAAAGTCGCATTGAGAGATCTTATCGCTAAGGTGAAGGACATCAGGACTAATCTACTCATCTCAGAAGATCGAGCAATGGAGATTAAACAGCAGGTTGATTTGGAGTGGAAGAACAACGGCAATGAACAGCAGTTAGAGGAAGCCGCGTCACACGAACAAGCTGTGGCAATTAATGTTCTTCCTCAACCTGGTGATGATCCAGCACCACCACATCCTCCGGAGGTAGATGGCACAATACAACCAGTGCCAGAAGCCGAGGTTCAACAACCAAGGAAGCGATTAAAATGGAGATACCATATGAACAGAGATGTGATGCGCTTTTATTTTTTGGCAAAGAAAAGTGGACAAAGTGTAAGGAGAGAACATCATCGTCTCTTCTTACTTAAGTACTCAGGGCTAGCCACAAGAATAAATGAGCAGAATCTAGCAGATCAAAAACGCTCAATATCTGTGAAAAAACTGCTTTCGGCTGTTGAAATAGCTGCCATCGAAATGGAAGTGGAACGGCAGCTTCCTATTGATGAACTTCCATTGGAAGATGCGGAAACCGAAAACTTGATTGCAGCTGAAGACATAGATGCTAGGGATAATGAACATCAAGTACCGGATGGACTAGAACCACATCCGGATATTATAAACGATGATGTGAACAGCGAAGTCCCAGAAAATCTACAGCACCTTGAAAGGAATTTTGGTCATGCTCTACTAGAGTTCAGACATGTAGAACCAACACAAAGGCATTCACTGCCCAAGATGAACATCACAAATGATCTGCGTGCACTAATAGAACACCTAAACAACAAGGTTTTACCTATGCATTTGAACGCAACACAAAATGCGTTAGAGGTGCAAACTCTTGTATATTGTGCAGCTGTGGCAACCGTTAGAACGTTAGGCCGCAGAACTAGGCGTATAAATGCAGTCTTTGCCCCAAGACAGGAGCGAGATCCGCCATGGAAGGTCAGGTTGGATATGGATGTCAGCAAAGTAAGGTGCAAATTGGGTCGACTGACTCAATATAAGAAAGGAAATCGAACCAGAAAGCTGATACACCATGTTATTAAAATCATCCACCCTCGGCACATCGAGACATTGACACCGGCAAATTGGATGAGAATATAGACTCCAAGCGGCAGAGACTTGATGTTCTTACTGCTAGACTGCGTCGGTACAAGAAAAGTAGTGCAAGAAGGCAACAAAATCGAACCTTTCAGGCAGATGAAAGAAGGTTCTATCGTGAACTGAGTGTAAAGCAAAATAACCAACAAGACACCGAAGTCCCTCAATTGGGAGACATGGCTAACTATTGGTCAGGTGTTTGGGGAAAAACTAACAGAAGCAATTTGTACACTGCGTGGTTCCAACTAGAGAAAGCAAGAGCAAGCAATAACCCTGAAATAGAGCTGACGAACATCTCAGCTTTAGGTGTTTCAGCGGCTTTGAAAAAAGCATGTAACTGGAAAGCTCCAGGTCCGGACATGGTGCACAATTTCTGGTACAAGTACCTGACTAGTGTGCATCCTGCGTTGGCACGGTGTTTTCAGTAGATCATCGAACATCCAGATCTGATGCCAGGCTTTATGCTGCAGGGTACTACGTATATGTTGCCTAAAAAACCAGACGCTCAAAATCCATCTGAATTTCGACCGATAGCCTGTCTTCCAACAATATATAAATGTCTTACAGCTATCATAGAAGATAAGGTATATTCTCACTGTGACAAGAATGACATCCTTACAGAAGATCAAAAAGGATGTTGTAAAAACTCCCGAGGCAGTAAAGATCTAGTCACCACAGACGCTGTTGCCATGACGCAAGCTCGTAAACACCAAAGGAACTTGCACATGGCATACATTGACTACAAGCAAGCGTTTCCTTCCGTACCACATGACTATTTGCTTGAAGTCTTAAAAGTATACAAAATTTGTCTACGCATCATTGACTTCCTAATTCGTGCGATGATGGTTTGGGGTACAAGAATCAAGTATTTTGATCATGGACAACCAAGGATAACTAGATCAATACGCATTACGACGGGTATATTCCAAGGAGACTCCTTCAGTGCATTATGGTTCTGTTTAGCGTTGAACCCACTGAGAAAAACTTTAAATAGCATGTCTTGTGGGTTCCGAGTAAATGATAATGAGGATGGTCATCAAGTGACCCATCTTCTATACATGGTTGACCTGAAGCTATACGCTAGTTCGGACGAGAAACTGCAGCAAGTGATTGATGTTACAAAGCAGTTTTCCAATGATATCAACATGGAGTTTGGACTAGATAAATGCCGAACAGTGCATTTAACCAGAGGATAATTAGGGACCGCAGAGATAGAGAACGATTTCGGAAATGACATCGAGGCAATGGCTGAGGGCGAGTCATATAAATATCTGGGTATTCTCGAATATAAGGGTATTGAGCATACGATAGTTAAGAAAAGCCTAACGACTGCTTTCACGAAAAGACTCAGATTGGTTCTGAAGAGTTCCCTTAACTCGGCAAACAAGATCAGGGCAATCAACACCTATGCCATCCCTGTTCTCACGTACTCCTTTGGGCTCATCAAATGGTCGAACACTAACCTCGAACGATTAAACAGAATCATCCGCGTAGAAATTACGAAACACCGAATGCACCACAGGAATTCGGCAATTGAAAGGGTAGTTCTACCACGACATAGAGGGGGCAGGGGCATTGTAGATGTCAGAAAACTGTGTGAGTCACAAGTTATACAGTTGCGAGACTATTTTAACAGCAAGCGAGATGTTGCGCTTTACAACACCATCTGTAAAGCGGATCTTGGCTACACGCCCTTGAATTTGTCCTCAGAGGAGGCCTTGAATATCAGGGCAGAAACCATAGAGGAATTAGAAACGCAATGGAGACAGAAAGCCATCCACAGCGAACACCCCAAAACGCTAGATCAATATGAAGTGGATAGTGAGGCATCCAATATTTGGCTGAGAAAGGGACTTCTGTATCCAGAAACGGAAGGATTCGTCATTGCGATTCAGGATAGAGTTGTCAGCACCAGGAATTATCGCAAACACGTGTTACACCAAGACGTGGTTGACCGGTGCCGATTATGTGGAGAGACCAACGAATCCATCGAGCACATTATTGATGGTTGTCGTGTAATGGCTCAAAGAGAATATACGCACATACATAATGATGTGGCGGGCATTATACATCAACAACTTGCCCTAAACCTAGGACTCTTAACAGAATGGATGCCTTTCCATAGATACATTCCAATGTCCGTTTTAGAAAATGAAGATTACATCTTATATTGGGATGTGACTATCCAGACGGATCATTACATACGAGCCAATCGACCTGACATCGTGATGCGAGAGAAAAAAGGTGGAAGATTCTACATCATCGACATTGCTTGTCCGCTTAACCGAAATTTGCAGGCAACCTATACAACGAAGATTCATAAGTATAGCGAGCTAAGGTATGAAGTTAAGGCAATATGGAGGAATGTGAAACATGCATCTATTCATCCTATTGTGATTTTGGCTACAGGCAATGTGCACGCAAGATGCACTGAACATCTTGAACATTTAGGGGTCAGTAGGGTACTGGCGGAAGCTCAAAAGGCGGTTTTATTAAATACCTGTTGCATTGTAAGAAACTTCCTAGACCATCAGGAAGCAAGTGACTAAGAACCTATGGCGTGATACATGGTAGCTCTAAGAAAGCATCCAGAGGCGACTGTTATCACCTTCAACACTCACGGCCGCTGTGTAAGGATAACAGCGGCAAAGCCAAACTGCAAACTACACCATGCTTCTAATTTTGTACCTACAACATCATCGTAAATGATTTCAAACAACGTATTGAAATAACTTATAACATCCTCATCTCATCAGTCACTTGACTTAGTCCGTGGCTATGACGAAAAACCGGGTTCACCCGAGAAAAAGTTTGAATAAAATAATTGAAATATACTTTATTAAAGAGAATATAAGGTCAACCACCTTTTATACATGGACGACCTTAAACTCTTTGCTTCCACAAAAAAGGACCTTAACATCCTTGTAGACGCGGTAAATAGGTATTCTAAAGCGATTGGCATGAGCTTTGGACTGGACAAGTGTGCCTGCGTCCACCTACACCAAGGAAGACTATAAACTACATCATCCAGTGACGATCAGGATGTTCAACTCATAGGCGGAAATACCATTTAACATCTTGGTATTGGAGAAACATATACATATCTTGGAATACTGCAAGCGGAAACCTAAAATGTGCATAACTTGAAAACGGCCCTTGGAAAAAGGTATCGCTAAATTCTCAGAAAAATTTGGGCTTCCGAATTATCTGGAAAGAATAAGATCCAGGCGACCAATATGCTGGCCGTTCCTATACTGCTCTACACGTTTGGTGCAGGAAAATAGAACGTCGATGAGTTAAAACAACTTGATCGAATCACACGCAAGATGATGAAAATACAACGAAGTCTTCATCCTAGATCTTCCGTACCTCGAATATATCTCCCTGGCGGTTCTAAAAAACACGGATTCCCTTATGCGACTCGTACATGAACATGAAGTCGCCAATGCTGCGGTGTTTCTATACCATGTAGCAGATAGGGCTGCAGAGGAGCTTGATCTCCCATTTAATTCCAGCGACATTACACATGGCCTAGCATCACTAACACCTCTGGTGCTCAAAAGTCGTATACAGGAAGCAGAACATACGCTCCTACTAAGAGAACATGCTGAGAAACCCCTCCATGGTAAGTTCTACGGCATCATACGTAGAGAAGAGCTCTCGATGGGTCTGTCCAACATGTTTCTCAAGTCTGCTGGATTGAGATCGGAGAACGAGGGATTTCTTTTTGCCTGTCAAGACGGCGTCATAGACACTTTAGTTTACCGCGAGCGCATAATGAATGTACCTGTACGCGATACCAACTGCCGAGCGTGCAAGCAAGAGCCCGAAACACTTGGACATGTTCTCAGTGGATGCTCTAAATATGCACGCTGCGCGTACATAGAGAGACACAATGCAGCTCTAAAAGTGTTATATTACCATCTTAGGCATTTCTATGGCGTAGATCTATTGCCCGTATTGCCCTACGCCCAGGGGGAACTCGAGTCAGTTGTGGAGAATGATCAGTGTAAGATCTACTGGAATTTCTCATTCTCCACCACTCAACGTATCAGTGCTACGAAGCCTGACATTGTCCTCCAAGATCTGAAGAACAAGATCATTTACGTGATTGAATTCTCGGCACCAGCCGATGGTAATATCACGGCAAAGGAGGGAGAAAAACGGGCGAAATATCAAGCACTTCTTTGCGAGCTGAGTAGGCTGTACCAAGGCTACAAAGTCCATCTTATAATTCTCATAATTGGCTGTCTTGGAGGTATGAAAGCTACATTTATTAGCCAACTCAACAAGATTCCGGCTTGCCAGCGTCAGGCTTATTTCATCGCGAACCGGATGCAAAAGGCTGTTCTCCTGGGATCACTCCATCTGCTCCGTCAACACTGTTCCTCTTAAGTTCTACAAAGGTTGGTAGCTCTAAAAAAGTATCCAGAGGCGAAACCTTCATCTCCAACTGTCTTGTCTGCCGCGTAAGGTCATCCGCGGCTAGAGACCTGACTCGAAAGAACAGTGTTGGCCGATGTTATCACGCGTAAATTTCCCGCTCTTGCTTACCTTCTAGGACATAAGGAGCAGAAGCGGATGACCTACACGTTCCAGTAGCTTTGGGATTGGTTTCTTTAAGGAATCAGGATCGAAGCTTCCGGAGCCTACAACTTCTCTAATAATAATATACTTTATTGAATATTATGAAAGTTATGCTCATTTATAATATCTGAATCATCAGTTTTAAACAGAACAACTTTTTTCATCGACATAATTCACAGTTGACGCATGAATGGAAAAGACTTTTTGATCATAAATTTTCAAATAGAGTAATTCTGACAATTTTTGTAAAGAAATCGTAAAGCTGGGAAAGGGATACGGTGCGACAGAACTTTTCCTTTCCCTTTTCCTGCTCAAAAAATTATCATTTTCAATACAAGATTTGATTTGTCTGATTTGTCTTTGTATTTAAAACATTTTTTGTATTATTTTGTAACTTTGTTTTTTTTTTTTTGTAAATTTTTATTTTTAAATTGAGCAAAATGAAGACTTTGGTTTGTCTATTATTGAAAAAAATAAGTAATGCTTCCTCTATGAGGAAGCAAATACATTTACTAACGGGAAGCAAAGTGCTCGTGAAATGAGCACCATATAATTATAAATACAAACAAAGTGGAAACACTCGAGATCGAATTCATAGCTAGTTTGCATATAAATTCGTCTTTCTTTGTAGAAAATTAATAATCCTTGTATCAAATTTCCCCAGAAAATTCTTATTTAGTGGAAAATGCATATTTTTGGGTTGAAAGTTCAACTCTTTTACAGACAAATTAGTTTTTCAGCTTTAAATTTTTTTTTAATTGAAAGCCAATTATTTTATCTGATTACGTATCGATTACAGTCGTAAATTCATCGTACCTGTAATTAGAAACTTGTCTGTTTGCTTGAAAGTTACATCGTTTTGTTGAAAATTGTAGTTTCGCAATTGAAAATTGAAGTTCTTAGTTCAAATTTTGTTTGGGATTCATCTTTTTGTTTGAAAATTAAACTGCTTTGTCTAAAAGATGTTTCTCCTTTTATTGAGAATTAATTTTTTGCGGCTGAAAGTTTAATTTTTCTTCTTTTTTTGCACAAAATTCTTATTCCGTGAAAAATGCACATTCTTGGGTTAAAAATTCAACTGTTTTACAGACAAATTCGTTT
Source organism: Andricus quercusramuli (assembly GCA_932178445.1). Lineage (NCBI taxonomy): Eukaryota > Metazoa > Arthropoda > Insecta > Hymenoptera > Cynipidae > Andricus > Andricus quercusramuli. Next base: position 167,366 of record CAKNXH010060133.1, read on the forward strand.
TTCGGCTTTGCATTTAAAAAAAAATTTAAAATCAAATACTTTCACTTATTATGTATCTATTTCAGTCGTAGATTCATCAAAACTGTAGTTAAAAAATCATCTGTTTAGTCAAAAGTAAATTTTAATCAATAAATTTATCAAAATTGATAACAAATTATGTCACCTGACAAAGTCTCCTAATAAATACGGTCTTTTCTGAGTCAATAGCAATGGATTTTCTGATAAAAAACAAAACCGCAACAAAAATGGTTTAAAATGGAAAATTATCGTTCTTTGATAAAATATGTTAAGATAGGGTGACCAGATGCCCAAGTGGAAAAAGGAGGACAAATCATTCGATTTTTTTTTAAATTAAACTATTTATTTAAAAATTTAACTATTTTTTGAATTTGGTTGTGAAAAATTAATTTTTTTATCTAAAAATGAAATTATTTCTTCTTTGGTTGAAAATTTTTTCTGTTGACTAAGGATTAAACTATTTTGTTAAAAATGGGCCTTTCTTATTTAAACTCAACTGGTTGAAAATTCTTCTTGCTGTAGTTGAAAATTAGTTTTGGAACTTAAAATTCAACAAGGAACCTGTGTTATCATCAGAGAATAACAGACATTTTTTAAGTCTTTTCAGACTAGATGGACATATGAATTTAAAATTATTTTAATTAATTTTTTTTAGAAAGAAAAATTAATTCACATGTCCATCTAGTCTGAAAGGACGTTAAAAATGTCTGTTATTCTCTAATGATAATAAAGATTCTTTGAAAAATTTGATTTATTTCTGGCAAAATAATGTGTGTATTTTCTGAAAAAAAGTTTCTTCTCTAGATCCCTCCAGTAGCTTAATGGGAAAGCACTCGACCGGCAATCGGAAGTTCTGAGGTTCGATTCCCTTCGGAGCGAAAGGAGATCTTTTTCAGAAAAAAAAATAATGAAAATTTGCCGTTCCTATTTTTGTTTAAAAATTATATTTTCTAGCCAGAAATTAAACTTTTTCGTTGAAAGTTGACATTTTCTTTTTGAATTTTTTTTTTTAGTTTTAAATTTAACTGTTTCTAAAAAATTTAACCTTTCTGTTGGAAACCTTAACTATTTTGTTAAAAATTACTCTTCTTTGTTGAAAATTGATCTACTTGTTTGGGGATCCAACTATTTTGTTGAAAATTAGTCTTTTTTGTTAGATTCAACTGGTTGATGTTTGCTGTTTTTTTGTTGTTGAAAATAAATGTTTTAATCGGAAAATTTAACTATTTTATTATTGGTTGAAAATTGATTTTTTTAGTCGAAAATCCGACTATTTGGTTGGAAATTCGTGTATTTTGTTGAAAAATCGTCATTTGGTATGACCATTCACCTTTATGGTAGAAAGGTGATCTTTCTTGGTTGAAAATTTTGAAAAATGAAGTTGATAAAATAGTTGAATTTTCAACAAAGAAGTGGAATCGGTGATTCCAAGGGTTAAGGGGAAACGGTAGGTTTGACTGAGAACATGGATGACTGCAGCGACATCTATAAAATAAAAAAATAAAAAAATTGATTAGCATGTCGAACTCGAAAGTGCATTGCCTCACTACCCGATTCGGGTAGTGTTTCTAGGTGGATAAATACTACCAGTGTGGGTCCACCACACCCACGACGGGTCAACAACACGCAGTATTCCCCGAACGGTCACCCATCCAAGTACTAACCGCGCCCAACACTGCCTAACTTCAGTGATCTAACGGGAACTGGTATTTCCAGCGTCTATAAAAAAAATCGGAAATATAGTTTAGTGCCCCCTAGTAAATAAAGGTGAAAACTTATATCCGAAAATCTGTAGTAATCTGTTGGTAAAATTGTTGACCTGTTAGAGGGAGAAACTTAGCAACGAGAGAGACAGCAAATCTTCAAACATTTGTATTGCACCCTTCCATCTGTTATTTCAGTTCCCTTACCCAGCTTACCTGCTCAGCTGCAGGCAAATACAGAGAATTCATAAATATTTCGTCTGTACAATCCGTTTGAAAAATATTATATTTCCACCCCATAAAACAAAAAAGTAAAATTCGTATAATCGTATGCATACATAAATAATTACTAAATAATTATCCTAAGCATGGAAGCTACTTTTATCACCTTAGAAATGGTTAACATATTGAATGTATGGAAAATATTTGAAAACATATATGTAAAATACTAGACTCATTTCAGAAAAAGTTTCTAAAGTATTACTATAACGAGTTGAAAAAGGCTTGTATGTGCTACGATGGGTCACATATGAAGAGTCATTCGGCTATATATCACAAGATTTCTTCCCGAAAATTAGTTTTTGTTCAAATTTCGTTGCTTCCTCATAGAATAGAGGGAGGTTTCTAATGAAGAGCTACAATCATGAAATTTGAATGAAGTGTAGCTCCGATTGATTTCCAGGTCTGATAGGATTTTGAGCTAGATCGACCATTTAGAAGTAGTTTTTTTTCTTGCATTTAGAGATTTAGAATAGAAAATTTTACTTTGTTAATGTGAAAAAAAACTTTTTGAAATTCAAAATACAACAATACGATATCTAGCGTATTTCTTCGCGTCGCTGAGATTCATCGATCGACCTATTTTTTAAACTCATATGACCTACCAGTACCGATTTATGAAGATTCAAATAAATGTCTTATTCCCTGCAATCAAGGTGGCACTTATTCGTCTGCATGCACTCATGGCTTATTGCTTAAAGTATACCTGGGCCATAAGACGAATTTCATTTTGAATCAATAACTATTATACATGTATTCGAAATCAGAAAAATGCTATACCTTTTGGTCAATGTATTATAAAAATGAAGGAATTGTGGAAAGTTGAGAAATCTTTTTATAATACTTGATAAATCTTCAACCAAATACACTAGTTTTTAACAAAGCAGTTCGACTTTACACCATGCTGTTGAATTTTTAACCAACAAAAGAAAAAAATTCTCCACGAAAAATGTAATAGTTAATATTTGAACCAAAAGACGAATATTTAACATTTACAATTACAATTGACTACTAAATTATCTGATATAATTATCCGACTACCAATAAAAATTATCGGTAGTCGGATAATTGTAGTTTTCAGTTGTTCGCAACGCTTTCATCCAACTTCAGATAAAATGTATCGCTGGCAATTACTGTGAATGTATTATAAGGTAATAAAAATAATTTTATGCATTTTAAAAAGATTCCTCACTTTTTACCTTCCATAATTTTTAGAATACAGCGTATAGATATATAGCATTTTTCTGATTTAAAGTCAATGTAATATCATTGATTTGGAATGAAATAAGTTTCATTTCCCAGGTTACTTTATAGAAAATTCAACTATTTCATTGACAAGTTATATATTTTACTTATTATATATTCAACTGTCTTACAAAGATCCATCTTTTTGACTTGAGAATTCAATTTTCTTGTTGAAAATTCGTCTGTGATGCTTGATAATTCGTCTTTATTGGTTGAAAGTTCACCTTTTTGGTTGAAAATTCATGCATTTTGTATAACATTCGTCTTTTTCAAAAAATGTATCCTCTGGATTAAATTTTTTTCTTTCTTATTGAAAATTAATCTCTTTTACTACAAATTTGATCTTTTTTGGTTAAAAGAATTCTTCTCTTTTCTTGGTTAAAAATTCAACTACTTGGTGTAAAGTCGAGCTGCTTTATTAAAAATTTGATTTATTTATTTGAAGATTCATCATCATAGTTGAAAATTCGTTTTTTTTTAAATAAAAATGTGATTAAAAAAAATTTTTTTTGTATGCAAATTAACAGTTTTAACGCAAAATTTAATTGTTATGAAAATTTAACTATTTATGAAAATTAATGCATTTGACTACTACAATTATCTGATGTCGGATAATTTTTATCCGACTTCCGATACAAATTGTCGAACAATTGTAGCTTTCATTTGTTGGCAACCCAACGGTTTTATCCAACTTGAGATAAATTGATATCTCTGGGATTTACTGTGAATGTATAATAAGACAATAAAAGTAATTTTATGTATTTTGAAAAGATTCCTCACTTTTTTTAGTCTCTTCATTTTTCTCAAGTAAATGTAGCGATATTGATTTAAAATAAAATTCATGTATTTTGTTCAAACTTCATTTTTTCGGTAGAAAATTATTCTTATTGGTCAAAAATTCATCTTGTTAAATAAAAAATCAACTCATTGGTTGAGAATTCGTCTATTTTATAGAAAATTTAATTCTTTCGCTAGAAATTTAATCTTCAACTATATTGTTAAATATTCGTCTTTTGATTGAAATATGAACTGTGGCATTTTTCGTCAAGATTTTTTTTCTTTGTTGGTTAAAAATTCAACTACTTGGTGTAAAGTTGAACTGCTTCTTTAAAAACTAGTATATTTGGTTGAAGATTCGTCATGTATTTCAAAAAGATTTCTCAGTTCTCAACCATTCCTTCATTTTCGAGTAAATGTATAATAGTTATTGATTAAAATGAAATTCATCTTATTGCCCAGGTAGACTTTAAGCAATAAGCCATGAGTGCATGCAGACTACTGACTGCCACCTTGAATTCAGGGAATTAGACGAAAGAAAGGTCGACGCAGGTAGATTCATCTCCGTGCCGGCAATAGGACTAAAGCCCGGGCATTATACCTAATGCTGTATTCGGCCCAAGGGGTCGTTCATATATTACGTAAGCCGTTCTTCTTTTGTTTATATCGTTGTGTCCTTCTCAACTTCGCAACGATTTTGTTCTCGTCTCTATTTAAACAAAAGAAAAACGGCTTACGTAATATATGAACGACCCCTAATGCCTACGACATATGTCTGTTTTCCCTTTTGTTCTGAGGTTTATTAGAGTATGTGGATGTTTGAGTTTTGTTTGGAATAGTTCAAATTTTTGAGGCTACTTTGGTTAAAAGAGTGGAATAGGAAGTAACATGTCGTACTAAGGATTACGTAATTGAAATTACACCGGCAGATTTCATGTTTGGTGTAGTAGACCTGCTCCTTTTGACAATTTTTTTTGTTACGTTAGGATTAAGCGTTTTAGTGTGTAATCATTTTAATTAATAATAAGTGAATATTAATATCTCTGAACAGGTTTTCAATTTCCTTTGTTTAAATGTGAGTACATAGAAAGGCAATCATGGTTTGGGTCTAGACCCCTTTGTACATTCACTTCTCTAGTATCAATTCATCTTTAAACGTAATTAAACCACATAGCTCTTCTATTTTGACAGCGCCTGACAGCTAAGTATAATTCAATTATTATTCTGTTCCTACGTTGTAGCTGCCATCTTATAGCGGTGCTCCTGGCTTATGTCCCATTAGACTGGGAGAATCGTTATAAAACCTTAAATATGAACTTCTTATTTCTGATGCGGGTGAAATATTCTAGCTCTAAAGTTTAGGGCGTTATAACTGAATTGCAATCGAGTTTGAGTATTTAAAAAGACATTTACATATTGAACGTATAACCGGGAATATTTTCTTAATTTACTAAATTTATAATCGCTACAAGGAGAGGGTGAGATTTTTTTCACTTAAGCTGAAGCCTTCTGTTGCTTAAAAAAAATATCATAGTTTATATTATTTATAATGCCAATAAGAGACTAAGTGTGTAGCATTTTCAAAAGCGTATCTTTATTGTTTTGGTGAAGAATTTCGTCATTTTAATTCAAAAGTTATATATTAGTAATAATATTATTACATAAGGAATGAATATAAATAATAGCTAAATAAAAATAAGCATAAGAGTAATTATGGTTAAAAAATATAGACAGGCATTACAATATGCTGATCATACATTTGTTTTTCAGTTTGCTAATAATTTTAAAGTAAAAAAAACTTTTTTTTCAATTTGTAAAATTTATTATTTACTCAGAATTTCTTGCAGGATTTGTTTAAATATAGACTTTATTCAACAATGCTTGGAAGTGTTTCATACAAATTATATCTTTTTCCTGAAAAACATTGGCTCTCACGGACATCTTGTAGCCTGTTCTAAACGGTGAAATTTCATGCATGTTTCCTTGGATTGACAATTATTTTGGAGAAACTGTCCTTTAAAATATATTTAAACTTTACTCCATGAGACGTTTATCCGCTCATGCGAACTTCTTTGATATTTTGCCAAAATACGTCCTTGATGTCACTGTCATACTTCCAGTTTTAAATTTCAACTAATTTTTCAAGAGTACAAATATTCTCTTGTCTCATTTCGTGAACTACACGCGATTTCGGCCCGGATGCAGATTGTCGAATTAGCGAACACTACTCATCTAGTGTGCAGACTGATTCTTCCCGGTTAAGTCTGCTTAAGTCTGTTAGGTCTATTTATTCTTCATATAGTAATATTATTAATAATATACAATGTTTGAATTAAAATAACGAAATTCTTTATCAAAACAATAAAGATACGTCTTTGAAAATGTTGTGAGCTCTCTTATCGGTATTATAAATAATTTAAACTATAATACTTTCGTTGAGCAAAAGAATGCATCACCTTGAGCAACAAAAATAAATTTAAACTCTCCTTGTAGCGATTAAAAATTGAGTAAATTAAGAATATATTCCAGGTTATAAGTTTCCATGTGCCAATTTTCAAATGCGAATTTCAGTAAAATTGAATGTTTTAATGTTTTAAAGAATAAGAACTTGCAAAATAATTGATTTATAATGAAGGCAGTAAAAGTTCAATATGTAAATGTCTTATTAAATATGTAAGCTTGATTTCAATCAAGTTATAAAGTCCAAAATTTTAGAGCTAGAATATTTCACCTACATGGGAGATAAGAATTTCGCATATGAGGTACCTCATAACTTGTTATTATAACTATATAATTATGAGTAACATATTGATATTAATTGTTATTTCATATTCATTAACAGTTATTTTTTGCGCATAATTTAAAAAAAAAATAGAATCTCCTTTTAAATTGTTTTAATGTTAGTACACTGGAACTTTGTTTTACCACCGGTTTCGGGAATGTCTTCAGTGGTCTTCAGTGGTAAATCCAGACTGTCTAAACGTAAACATTCAGTGGCTTGCGAACCATTTCCAATTGGAATACCTAATATTACCGCGCACTGCCCCTTTGTCGCTACGCTTCTGGTGTTTCATGCTTGGTTAAACACTATCTCCTGACACCGAAAAGCTCCACTCTCAGCCCAAAATCGCCGTGGCAAAAATTGTCGGAAGCAGACAAAATCCGGACTCATTCAATCTAAGTTCCAGTGTACGTATATTTTTTTGATAAAACTTAGACTTACGCCTTTCTTCGAAACGAGATAAAAGCACCAATCGCCGCGCCTTTTTAATACAAAAGAAGTTGCTGAAACTAATCAACTGTCATTTTTTAGCTTCTGCAGTTTTTCAAAAAAACAATAATAGCGTTTGAAAGAGAAAAGATCGAGGATTTTTTTTTTAGGTATATTTAAAGTACAAACAGGCGCTTTTGTATAGAGATATTTCATTAATTACGACAAGTGCAAATTTTACAGAGGTCAATGGTAAATATTTTCGAAATGAGCACCATTAGAGTTTGAACAAAATTCAATCCTTTTACGAAAACTGTTGAAAACTTGATCTAAAATCTCGCTTGTGATGCCATTCACGGTTTTCTTAATTGCACGTACCAAATCATCTACAGTTTGAGGACTTTCAGCATAGCAATGATCTTTGGTGTAGCCCCAAAGAAAAAAGTCACAAGGGTTCAAATCCGGTGAATATGGCGGCCATTCTAGTCCTCCTCGTGCAAATTTAGGGTACCCTAGACCGATGACTCAAGTATCATAAACCTTATGTAGTGTCTCGAACACCTCCTGGGTCCGGTGTGGAGCCGCTCCGTCTTGCATGAAATGAAAATTCTTCACCAAGCCTCTTTTCTTTGCATAAGGAAAGAATTTGGTTTCCAGAAGGTTCTTGTAACTTTCGCCAGTGACCGTCGATTCAAAAAATTGAAGATAAATTCCTTTTATCGAGACTGCTGCCCATGCTGATACCTTCTGGGGGTACAAAGGTTTGGATATGAAAACAGCTGGATTTTCTGATCCCCAAAATCGATAATTTTGCTTGTTAACATAGCCATTCAAATAAAAATGTGCTTCGTCTGTGAAAATTATCAATTTTTCGTAGAGTTCTCCGTCTTCAAACATTCCAGTTATCGTTTTGCAGAATTGAACACGTTGTTCCATAGAACGTTCGGATAACAGCTGATGAGAACTTATTTTATACGGATGCATGTTCAACAAATGTTTTAAAATTCTATGTAGTTATGTTTTAGATAGTTTCAAGACTTGGGCAGCTTTCCGAATCGAAGCATTTGGATTAACCTTGAAATAGTCTGTAATTCTTTCGACATTTTCTTCTGTGGCCACTGATACGGGACGGCCTGGAACATCGTGTCTACGGTCTTGTACGGTTCCATATTCAATGAAATTATCGATAACTCTATAAAAATAGAATAATAAAACAGTTAAATAGCAACAAAAACGTCAAAAAGTGTCTCGCCACTCGGCTGACGCAACACATGTAAATATGTTCGTAATACGTTGTCACCTTTTAAGAGTGTTTTCGCTCGCAACTCTTTGCGTTCCATACTTAGTACGAAATCCCCTATAAGCAGCACTATACACTTTTCCTCTAGAAAAGAAGCACCCGACAAGATAAACTTTTTCTTCCACCGTAAGGTCACTCATATTGACTCAAACGCTGTCTTTTCTAAGGAGGCTAGAATAAAACTGCAGGTTCTCCGGTACGCTACCTTGAATAGTACAGCCACTACTTGAATTGTAGAGGGGGAAAATATGCATTTAGTTTTAGCAACTTCTTTTGGGACACCCGTATAAGAAAAAAATCTGACGTCTTTCTAACGCTAAAAACTGGCGATACGTCTTTTTAATGCAGAAATCTGTTGCTACCTCTACCTGACTTTTTCACTCGTGAGTCATGTTTTTTCTATCAAGGTTTTGTGTTCTACATCTATTCTTAATATGCTCCAAATAATGGTATAGTCTTATTTGCACCCATTGATTCTTGTTAGTGTTATATAAGGCCGTACTAAAAACCTTTTAGTTTCGGTCTGGTGTCCATCCATCTTTCTTTTTCCGTCGGGACCGTCCATCCCTCGAACCTCTCCTATCCCGCGGGACCCAACATATCCCTCGGGACCCCCCTTTTCCCACGGCATCTTATTTATCCCATAAGACCGTCAATTAACAGAGCTTGTGGAGTATTATGAATAGTAAATTGCTGTTTTGACCACTGTGCATCCCTCTCACCACTATAAGCATTAAATAATTTTTTAATGGCCCACGCGGAAAGTGCGGTCGCTGGCCCTGCTCATCTAAAAATATATGGTAACGCTACCCCCGTAACTAACTGAATTTTGTTTACTTGTTTAAGAAATGGATAGTGAACAAGCAAATGCAATTAGAGGGTGGATTTCAAGGTAGGACAAATAAATTAGTGGATGGATGTTACTCTTTTTGGCAAGGAGGTGCCTTTCCATTGATACATGCAATCTTTGCGAAGGAAAACAAAATACTTGAGCCAACGGTTTGGTTATTCGACCAAGCAGCACTACAGGAATATTTATTAGTTTGCTGTCAGCATACCCATGGAGGATTCTTAGATAAGCCGGGAAAGTAAGTATAAAGTTTACATATACAACCACTACAATTAATAGGCTGCATTGTGAATCAGTCTACTCTATTAAGATTATTTTGGTTTGTTTTTTACTAGACACCCGTACAATGTGTACAAAATATGTTTCAAATTGGGAATGTAAAAAGTAGCTTTGAGATTGAAAAACAGATATTCCTTGTTTTGTATTTATACATGCCAATTAAAACATGAAATATAAGTTTTAACATATTTGTAAACTTAAAAAGGTTATTTTATAATATTGTAACAAAGTTACAAGCGCCCCACTACCATACGACCCTGTAGGCCTAGAACCAGGAGTGGGGAGAGGACCAACTTCCTGGTTCTAATACCCAAATCCGCGTCCTCAAGAGTCAGTCTTGTGCTACCTGCACCGCAACTCGGTAACCTATTGAATACTCCGTGAGTGTATCACCAACGACGCCACCTCATCCTCAACGGCATCCCTTCTGAGACAAAACCCATAGCTGCTCTCCAGGATCTTGGCTTCATCGCCCGAATCCTACCCCATCGGTCACCCGTTCTCGGCTTCGCCGCCCGACCCGGGTTTTGGAAAGAGAAGCGACTGTCAGCAGTCTCCATCCTGTAGGTTTGGCGAAATAAACCATTTTTTGATAACCCGATATTATTTGATTGAATTTACCCGTTTTCTCGATTCTCCAAATCCCTCCTATCCCTTAATTTGATGATATCCCTCTCAAATTCCCCGCGCACATCTATGGAGAATGTGGTCCTGGTCAAATTGGCTGAAATGGTGGCATAATGTAGTTTCTAATATCCTGATCAAATAAAGTCCTTAGACACTGGGTCCAAAAAACGCCAGGTTTCGAGATAGGAGGCACCAAATGGCACTTTTCACGGACGCGAGAGGAGTTCCACGGACCCTCGTGGACTGTTTGGCACCACGCTTAGAGATCATGCCGAACTCTCTGTTTCTTTGATATTTTGTAGTTTGGGAACCCCCGAACAATAAGATCCATGTCTGAATGTCAAGAAAAGGATACTTTTTCGTGGGCATTGTACCAAAGTTAACTTTTCATGCAAACTCGAAGAGTTCGCGGATCCTCGAGGACTGTTTGGCACCACGCTCAGGGATCACGCCAAACTCTCTGTTCCTTTCGTATCTTGTAGTTTGGGACCCTCCGAACATTAATATCCATGTCTGAATGTCGAGAAAGGGATACTTTTTCGTGGGTGCTGTGCCAAAGTTAACGTGTCATGCACACTCGAGGAGTTCCACGGACCCTCGAGGACTGTTTGGCACTACGCTTAGGGATCATGCCAAACTGTCTGTTCCTTTGATATTTTGTAGCTTGGGGCCTCCTCGTCGATAATATCCGTGTCTGCATGTCGAGAAAAGGACACCTTTTCGTGAGTGTTGTACCAAAGTTAACGTCTCATGCACACTCGAGGAGTTCCACGGATCCTCCAGGACTGTTTGGCACCACGCTCAGGGATCATGCCGAACTGTCTGTTCCTTTGATATCTTGTAGTTTGGGGCCTCCTGGTCGATAACATCCGTGTCTATATGTCGAGAAAAGCACACCTTTTCGTGGGTGTTGTACCAAAGTTAACGTCTCATGCACACTCGAGCCATGGTTGATAATGAATTCGAAATCGTTGTTAATGGGCTGCGAGAATGGTTCAAGAACGATGACATTATCATTGTGGACCGTGGTTACCGTGATGCCCTACCGCTTCTTGAAAATCTTGATATTAACCATAAAATGCCACCTCTGCTAGTTCGTGGACAAAGGAAATTTGATACCGAAGAAGTGAATGAATCGAGATTGATCACTAAGACAAGGTAGATCGTAGAGGCACGAAATAGTCAAATAAAATCTGTTTTTAAGTTCTTCGGAAATTTTATGAACATGAATCATGCCATTAATATCGGCGATTTTTATCGTATTGCTGGGGCGATCCTTAACAAGTATCGTCCTTGCATACAGATGGCTGAAGCGACCGTACACTTAGCCCAAACTAGGTTACGAAAAACACGTGAAACCAACGTCGTCCAGGCCAGAGTTGAAATTGACAACCTACATACCAGGAATGCCAAATGGATTCATATTAATGAACACTAAGTACCTCATTTCCCTAGATTGGATATGAATTACCTGAAGGAACTAACAGTAGGAATCTATCAGCTGAATCTAGCAGAAGCTTACATCCAAGATAAGTTTGACAGGGAGCGAATGGAAGATTTGGAGTTGGACTAACTTTCTGATGAACCGGGTTTAATCAGAGTGCGAGTATAGTCTCGTTTCGGACGCGCAAAGAAATATCAGATCTGGATATCCTATGTTGAAGATAACTTAGTTCAAGCAGTTGACGATCAAGAGCTACAGCTGGATGAAATACAAAACAATGAACAAATATTGGGGTACTACTGTACTTGCAAAACTGGGGCGAGGACATTCGGATCAAACGCATATGTAGCAAGCATAGTACGGTATTTAGGATACGCGCCATCAGCCAGCAGTAAAGTATCCAAGCAGATCTATGATTGATAATATTACTGATGCGGGTTACAGGGAACAATAGAATAATGTACCAAAACTCGTATTGTTCGAGCAAACTAATTCCCATTGTTGCCTTCACTGACCAGAGCATCATCCAATATTAACTTAAGTGACTGGATAACTCCCGATATTGCCTCGATAGGCCAAACCACACCCTAATGTTACTATAACTGGTTAAAACACTTGACGATATTGCCTTTATTGGCTGGATCGCATCATAATCCTGCCTTAACTGGTTGGAAAATATCAGAATATTGCTATTATTGACCTGATCATTCTTTAATCTTGCCTTAACTGACTGGTTCATACTCCGGTATTACCTTAATCGACAGCACCTTGCACTGATATCGTGTTGATATTGCCTTGATTACCTTGATTATACACTGATCTTACCTTAGCTGGATGGACAGAAAGTTGGTGATGGCCGCTGAGCTCGGCGATACAGTGCTCGTGTGTCGCTAGAGCTTCTCTATCATTCTTGAAAGCTGAACTTTGATGGAACGCCAATGAATACCAATCCGTTTTTCGTCCGTCATACATGGATATTATCGGTCAGGAGGCCCTAAGGTACAAAATATCAAAGGAACAGACAGTTCGGCATGATCCCTGAGCGTGGTGCCAAACAGTCCTCGAGGGTCCGTGGAACTCCTCGAGTGTGCATGACACGTTAACTTTGGCAGAGCACCCACGAAAAAGTTTTGCTTTCTCGACATTCAGACATGGATATTAATGTTCAGGGGTCCCAAACTACAAGATATCAAAGGAACAGAGAGTTTGGCATGATCCCTGAGCGTGGTGCCAAACAGTCGTCGAGGGTCCGTGGAACTCCTTGAGTGTGCATGAAACGTTAAGTTTGGTACAATGCCCACGAAAAGTATCCTTTTCTTGACATTCAGACATGGATATTATTGTTCGGGGGTTCCCAAACTACAAAATATCAAAGGAACAGAGAGTTCGGCATGATCCCTGAGCGTGTTACCAAACAGTCCACCATTTGGTTCCTCCTATCTCGAAATCTGGCGTTTTTTGGACCCAGTGTCTAAGAACTTTATTTGATCAGGATATTATAAACTACATTATACCACAATTTCAGTCAATTTGACCAAGACCATATTCTCCATAGATGTGTGCGGGGTCCTTTAGTGCCCTCCTTAAAAAACCCACAATCCCACCAAAAATCCTTCTCAAGTCGAGAACGGAAGTCAAAATGATAAAATATAAGATAAATTGTTGCTCGTGTGCCATTAGAATTTTTTTTCGAATTATTTAAATTTTTTGTGATAGAAAATGTTTAAATGTTGAAAATTGTTGAAATAAATTTTATTGAAAACGATTGGAGGTGAAAATTTTTGTGTTGTATTATTAGAAAAAGTGCGGGTAGAATATGCAATATAGTTCGAAAAAGTGCCGGTAGACCTGTATAAATGTCCGTTAAACAGTTGGTATACTTCACGTGGTCGCAAGCCCTGCCACCTTCAATCAAAAATAAAAATACCCTGAAAATAGAAATGCCTTGTGTGTACTCCATGTAGACGGATTGCACAAGTGAGGGGTTTAACAACAAAAAATTAAACCAAAAAATAACAAAAATACGGATAGGAAGAAACGGCAATAAATTTGAAGAATAAGAGCGTAATAATAGAATTTACTTGTAGGAAAAAACTAGACAAATTTTGAAGCAAAAGTACGAAAGTTAGAAAAAGAAAGCGGCGTCAGTAACAAAATTTGGCGCGTGAGATCACCGTTCAAGTGACGTAAGCCAAGCAACCCCAAGCATTCCCGCCCTCAGTGGATACTTCCGCTACATGGTCAGGCCACACGCAACCTCAAAGTAGTAAAAACCGAGACGCTCACCTGAGTGAACGTGCCGGTTTTTAATCAGTCGTAGAAACTCCTGAGCTAGACCGTAAAGAATAGAAACAAAATAAGAACAGGAAAAGTCGAATGCGACTAAGATTGGGAAAAATAAAAATTATTCCGAAAATGGCAAACCCGGTAGAAAATGTCAGAGATAATAGGGAAAATGATATAATTCCAGAAATTATAATCGAAGAAAATAACGTACAAGCAAGTGCGAATAATTTAGAAAATGAAAATATTGAGTCAATCGGTCGAAAACAATGATAGACAGAAAATTTAGCAAGAAACCTAAATTTCGAATCAGTAACGATTAGAAGAGAATTAGATTGGGGGACGGTACAACCCAAGAACGAAAAGACAAACACAAACGCATACAGAAAGTACACCAAACCCACACCGACATAACAGTAGTACCCAGCAAATACAAGCATTTGGTTTACTGTCTCCCAATACCGAAAATACGTTAGGCAATTGGAGAATAGATAATGTAAATAGTAGCACTTTTGAAAAGCAGAAGCTAGAATTTAGTAAAATAAATAAAGAAATCGAGGCAAAGAGAAAAGAACTCAAAAAGTTAGAAAAAGACAAAAGACGTTTAGAATTGAGTAGTCTAGAAAGAGATGAAATACTTAGAAAAGAAAGAGACAGGATAAATAGAGAAAGAGCAGAGAAAGCAAGAACAGGCCGTGAAAGATTACGAATAGAGATAGAAAGGCAGGAAAAATAAAATGAAAAAATAAATAACGAAACTTTTGAAATTGATTCATTTGTAGAGAATAACATTGAATTTTCGAATGATGCAGAAGAAATAACCAATTTTGAAGAAAATAAAAGCGATAAAATTAAAATAAAAGAACTTTCAGAAGAGATTAAAAATTTATTTGATAAAATGGATAGAATTTTAAATTCAACACAAAATTTAACAACTCAAAATAAAATACGTAATAATACTGTTCGTTTTGAAGAAACAGAATTAAATTTCAATGAGCAAAGACACGCGTTAGCAGGCGCAAGTAACAGGATAATAAATAATAGAAGTAGCGGTCAAGGGGACAGATACTCGTTACCAAAACCGGTGCAAAGGCATTCAATTATGAGAAGATCAAACTTGCCTCAATTTGAAGCAGAAAGACGAAGTAGAATGGATAGAATAAGAGAGGAGACGAATGGAAAAATTACACATGAAATTCCAGTAACCCTTTTTCCATTTGGAATGATTCAAACGCCATTCCAAATAATGTCTAACTGGCCCATGAAATTTAAAAATAATACGGAAAACAGTCCAACTTTTTTTTTGAATAGTTTACTTAGATTTAAACGAGGTTATAAAATTAGCGAAACAGATATTTTAGCAATTTTAGATGCTGTTTTTGAAGAAGAAGCTTTAAGTTGGTTTTAGGTTAATAGAGATAATTGGCAAAATTTAGATCATTGTATTGAAGATTTTAGAGATGCATATTTAAAAGCAATTGAGAAAAGCTTTTGAAAATTTGAGAATTGAATATAAAGTTTATATTGCGAGAAATGCTTTTTCAAATTTTTCGGAATTAGAAATTTTAGGACGTGAATGGGAAACAGAATTGGCAAAATCTAAAATTAAAGGTCAACAACTAAGCATTTTAGATAAAGAGGATAGCAAAAATGACAAAAACATAAAAAATATAGGAAATGACGAGAATCAAAATAAATTCAAAAACGAGAACCAAGATAAAGATCAAAAACATAATTATTATCAAAATCAACCAAAACAGTTTAAACCGAGATATTAACTCCAACAAAGCAAACCACAATTTCAACCAAGATTTCCAAATGTAATTTCCAGATTTTTTCATCCAAGATTTAAAAATAATAATATCAAAATAATCCAGGATTTCTAAGAAATTCGCAATTGAATAATAATTATAATAGTTTCAGAAATCAGAACTCAGCTGGACAATTATCAAATGCGATTAATCAGCTGCTGGGGAACACACAGACAAAACAAACAAATAATTCTCCGCAAATACCAGCTTTTTTATATAACGTGGAAGAAAATAATAATAAGTCAGAAGACGAAAAAGATAATAAAGGACAGAATAAAAATACAAAAAATTCAAATTATGAAAATAGTAGAGATAATAAAAAAGGTGAAATGAATCCAAGTGCACAGGATTTCATGTCCAACACCCTAAACCCTACAATGCGAGCGACGCAATACTGGCACGAGCCAGCGTGGGCGTCGATAGATTAGATAAACAGGCTAGTCAAAATAGAGAGAGAGTAGGCAAAAAAACAAACAAGGATAGGAATAAAATAAAGAGCGAGCGTAAAATAAATACGAATTCACATACGAAAAATAAAGATAGAAAATTAGAAAAGGAATTTAAAGACCCATTGGAATTTAATAAAGAGAAAAAGGATTCTAAATGGAAAACAGTTATCGAAAAAACAGAGGAAAAAAATGATTCGATAGTAGAAAAATTATTCGCAATTAGAAAAAGTAATTGGTATCATTTTATAAATAATGCGGTATTAAATAATAATATTACACGCGTAAAAATAGAAAGGAAGAAAAATTTGGAATTTTGCGAGGAAATTTCTGAAGGAGTAGTAGAATTAAATGAAGCACAGCAAGTGCAACTAGAGAACCTTATTAAAAGAAAAGTAATAGATCAGGAATCATGATTAAAACCGACACACTTAACTAGCCATAAAATAGATGTTCAGGGACATGAGCCAATTAAACAAAAATATTATTATGTATCACCAAAAATAAGAAAATTTATGTATGAGGAAGTTGACAGACTTTCAGAAGAAAAAATAATAGAACCATCCAATAGCGACTGGTCAAATACAATAGTAATGATAAAGAAACCTAATGGAAAACATAGATTTTAGAAAAGTAAATAAAATAAACAAGAAGGACTTGTACCCAGTTCCTATAATGTCGGAAATTTTAGACACATTACGGTCGGCAAAATACATGTCCGAAATCCATCTCCGGTCAGCATATCACCAGATATCGCTGGACGAAGAATCAAAACCAATTACAGCTTTTATTGTTCCGGGCAAAGGAATGTATCAGTTTAAGAGAATGCCATTTGGATTAACAAATGCTCCTGCTACATTCCAGCACCTAATGGACAAAATAATAACACCAGACTTAAAACTACATGTATTTTGTTATCTCGATGACATAATTATAGTTTCAACAAATTTCAAAGAACATTGAAAATATTTGTAAATTCTTTTAGAAAAAATTAAAAATGCAGGTTTAACAATAGGTTTGGACAAATGTGAATTTGGTTGTTCCGAAATAAAGTACTTAGAATTTATAGTTAATGAAAAAGGATTACAAGTAGACGGTTAAACAAATTCAGAGATTAATAGGAATGGCTTCATGGTATAGAAAATTTATTCCGAAATTTGCAGAAATTATAGAACCGCTGCAAAAGCTATTAAAAAAGGAAGTAAAGTGGGAATGGACCGTTAAAGAGGAACAGGCATTTACGACTATTAAACATCTACTAAGAAGGTGCATCTCTTTCTTCAGTTTCGACCTTTGATTAATGTATAAAATAGTCTCCGGATGGAAAGGTCAATGGCATCAAAAAAAAATTTGATTCTTTGGGAAAATAGCAACGTTTCAGACTCAATATGGTTCATTTTCAAGCCTACTGAAACCTGTTGAAACATTATTTATTATAGTAAAATTATACATAAAAATATAAGCAAAACAAAAAATAATTCTTTGCTGATAAAAACGATAAAAGTGTGAAAATATTTTGTTGTTCATGAGTTTGATTGGAAAAGATAAATACTAAAAGTAGCAGAAAGAGTCACTAATGATAAGTAATAAATTAGAACAATAGGTACTAACAACAACAAGTGTAGACAATACAATTTGATAATAAATAGGAACATTTATATAAAAAATATAGATAAATAGTGTATGATAATTTTTACCTTAGAACAGTAGCTTAGAATACAAGTAAGAAAAGACTAGATTTTCCGTGTTTACAAAATTCGGTTGAGAAAAGGAAAAATGTGAGAATGTCCAAAACAACAGCAATGTTTATCATTGTGTATTTTAACATACACAATGATGGTTGAAATCACATTTTTTTATTTTGATGTTGGCTGTGTCAACAATAAAATACCTGTGTAATAGAGAAAATAGAATATTATAAAAATAGATATTGCATGAAAGTTGATGACAGAAAGTTTGTATTAAATTTAGTTTGGAAAAGTAAAACTGTATGAGTTACAGAACAAATTTTTAAATAACTTACCAAAATTTTTTAATTTTTTTAACATTTCCGTGAATGTGGACAAACCCACATTTATTCGTACAGTTAAATAGCATTGTTATTAAAAACAAGGGAGCTATATGGAGGGCTCCAAAAACGAAAGTAGCGTATGATCGTAAGTGCTCCTGAAGACATCAAAATGAAGGAATTTTTGAAAAATAAAAAATAAATGAAAGGAAATAACTTAAAATGTAGATTATGATAAATAAGTAAATGTTAATTTACATGAAGAAAATTAAGTGACATTTACAGGGGGTGTGGGCTTTGTAGTAAATGCTGTTAGAAGGTCGGCAGGAGAGAAGTTGTTATCAGCTGACAAGTGCTTAGGGGGAATAAGTCCAAGCCGTTTTAAGAGAAGCCAGATGTTTTCATTTTGATTCCTATTTTTGATAGAGTTGTAATTAAATTGATTGTAAGAATCCCAAATTTTGGTTTGTACTAAGTTTCTCAATTTACGAAATTCAGCTTGAATTATACTACTTTTTGTTCTTTTGGCCAATCTACGTTTTTTCTCCCTTTCTTTCATCAGATCTTTGATAGCAGAAGTGATCCAGGGAGTAAACTTCTTTTTGGCTTGCAGGATATGAAGAGGCGCAAATTTATCAAAGGCTGAGGTTAAAAATGTGCTTAAGCGAATCACCTTCCTATTGAGATCCCTTTCAGTAGAAATGCATTTCCAGTCATAGGTGGACAGATGTTCAAGAAATTCAGCTTCATTTATATTTTTGAGATTGCGTATAGACAGAGGGGTTATACTAGAAGACGGGTTAAAGGAGAACAAATATTGGATGCTGATAAGGTCATGGTTTGAGAGGAATGAGATTGAGTGTTGAGTGGAAGAGAGAACCTTGTCCAAATCGTCGACAATCATTATATCAATCTATGTACTGGAATGAACAGTGTGGTGGGTAGCATTATGTGGAACTATAGATAGTCCGGCGGAGAACACTACTGATTTTAAATAGTTAGTTAAATTGTTGGTGGCATTAAGATTTGTGTTTAGGTAACCAGTGAGGACAATGTTATTATAATTAGGCATAAGATCCAAAATGTCAGTCTCAAATTCCCTACAGTAGGAAGCATTAGGATGTTTGTAGATTACACCGACCAACACACTATCATGAGGCGACGATACCTTGATAAAAAGGTATCCTGCAGACGGGTAATTTGCAAAAGGACTCACTCCCACCTGCACACCCTTCAAACTATCATGAATGTAAAGACAGACCCCACCCCTTCTTCTCTCATCTCTATACCTACGGAAAAGTGTTTAATGGTCAAGTGCTACGAGGCTCGAGGGTATGTTAGGCGTCAGCCAGGTCTCAGATACGGCTATGATATGATAGGAACAAGACCTAAAGTAATGTGTGAATTCATGGTAATGGGCAGGTAAGGACTGTGCATTAACGTGACAGATATTTAAGGTTTCCATTTAAAAAGTGATAGGTAAAGTTCAAGTATATAAGAACGTAAATGTGTCTGAGATACGTAAAAAAGTCGAAAGATCCTTTTCACAAAGTTAAAGTGAAAGAGACTAAGAACCAACAGCACAGTCGGCTGGGTTGAATTTGGAAGAAACGTGTATCGAGGTTTCGCCGTTTAAAGTATAGTAAATTTCGCTCACTCGATTGGCTATAAATGGTTCCCAACGGTAGGGATGAACTTGAAGCCAGACCACTACAATCTGTAAGTTTTTCTACCAGTACAGAGGAACTGAGCTAGTGGTAAACTTATCAAGATCTGTCCCGAGAAGCTTCACGAGGGGTAATGCATCACAAAGTTCCAGTCGCTGTAGGCTAATACTTTTAATTGGTGCAAACTTAGTCTTTGCGATTGCTGCAGTGTAGGATCCTTCGGATGCATCCGAAAACTTATGTAGTTCCCAAGATTGAGAGTCTTTAGAGGTATGGTATAGTTAATCCCATTCAACTCCAGACAACCATAGATTTTGTGATAATAATTTTGCTCTGATAAGAAAAGGTGCATTCCATCCCAGAGAGCCATATAGTTTGGCAATTTCTAAAGTGACAAAACGCTTCGTGGGAATTGCTTTTTGACAATTAGAAGAAATCAAGAAGTGAAAATTCTCGGAAGCTGGATTCCACTTGTCTCCTAGGGTAGAAACAGATTTTTCTACTTCAAAAAATTTTGAATCTGAGTACAGATTAGACAAATACTGAACCAATGCTGGAGTATTCGTAGCCCATTTGCTTAATAATGTGCCTGCGGTATCCAGTATAGCTCTCAGATCCGACCTCACGCTTTTAACCTCCGAGATCGTATTGCTCCTGGAGAATATATCATCAACGTAGGTGTTGTTCTCCAGGACAGTTTCTCCTAGGGGAAACCGGTATCCCTCATCAGAAAAGAGCTGATTACGGGTTCTGATGGCTAAATAGTGAGCTGACTTTGTACCTTTGACTTTGAATGTGGTGAGATAGTAGTTTCGTATTTTGCCAGAAGCATTAAGTCCCCAGACTATTCTTTGAAGATATTGATCAGATGTATCTACTTTTACCTGGCAGAACATTTTTACAGTGTCAGCAGAAAACACGAATTTGTAGAGTATCCATTTTGAGACAATCTACTAAATCTCTTCTTGGAGTTTCGGCCTGGAATGCATCAAATCAATTTGAAATTTCTGATTCTGATGGAAAATATTCATTACAAACAACTCTTATTTTTGAAGCTGGGTCATTTTTTTGGGAATCACGTGATGAGGTGGATAACAATTTTGGTCTGTGTTGTTGGTTGAAGATACGCTCACACTCTTCTCCTTCTTTAGTCAAGCAGATTGTTTTAGGAATTGCTTTCAATTCCCAGAAGAGTCTTAATGGTTGGCTCAGGGAGTCTTTATCTACTACATTATGCATGGAAGTGCTGTCAGAGGATTGAGAGGTGTCGTTACTTAAGAAGAATGGTCCGAAGATTAGCCAGTCGAACACTGAAAGAAGTGCAGTGGACTATTCTTTGAACCCTGTCTTAGACTAGGACGTAAAGTGTGACCAAACAGGTCGATTCCGATTACGCAATCAACATTCCATCGACTATAATAAGATGGATCAACAAGCTCAAGACCCTTTAGGTGTGGCCAGTCTTCAAACTCGAATTTTTTCTTTGAGAGTATATGAAATAAAGATTTCATAACTAGGAAATGAAGTAGTAGTTTAAAGGTTGGATCTTGAGGTGAACCTAGCCAAACGTAAGCCCTATAAGTTGATGAACCAAGGGAACAATTCCCCAGACCTTTCAAAGAAGTTTCGTATATATTCTATTTAATTCTCAGTTTCTGTGCTGCTCATTCTGTTATAAATGAACGTTCAATACCTGAGTCAAGGAAAGCTTAAACCGCGATAAAATTTTCATTATAGGAAACGATCCTGATATAACCAGTGGCGAATAAGCCTTTCGCACTGTCATAGTTTTGCGTGGTTATGTATTTAACTGAAGTGCAGCTACTACTAACCTACTAGTAACTGTGATGGAGGCTAGTACAGATGAAGCATTTTTTAGAAGTGGGACGAAGATTTAAATTATGATTCTCATGCAAATAATTGCTACATAGCCCTCGACGTTGGACTGTTTCAAGACGATGAGAATGATCGAGATTCTTGAATTTGGGCCACCATCAAATAAAATCGGGATTATTACAGAGAGCACATGGATTTTTTTGGGTTTGTTTCTCAGTCATTATAGAGTTGTCTGAAGCAAAGGAATTGCAAGATTTGTTTAGGGGCTGAGAATTCGAAATTTTGAGGAATACGCGTTAGAACTTTTAGAGGGGTTGGATTCTGTAGATACATATACCATGTGAATGCGCAGCTTCTAAAGCTCTAACCAATAAGTGAAAAAACCAGTCATCCTATTAATCGACTGGTTTATCCATATTTTTGAATGCACGGATGGATTCATTCGTTGCTTCGAGTAAACGTAAAATTTCATCTGCTTATTTTTTCAATAATAGATTTAATACTTTCACGATGATTCATTATAATAAATTTAAATTCACCAATCATTAATCAAATTGATTGGCCAATCAAGTTCAACCAGTCCCCACCATGGGGCGCTTTGGCTAATCACAGGCATCGTAGAAAATACATATATAAGACCAACATAACCTGAAACTTCAGTCTCAGGTCAGCCCTGAAGAAGTGAACTGCAATGTTCACGAAATGTCGGCAACATTTATAGTTTCACACACGATGAAAACCCGAAAAATCTTCAAATTTTAAATTTTAAATTTGAATTCTCTACACTTATTTTTTTGTAGCGGTAGGAAAAAAAAGAGTTCTGCCCATGTGTGTTGAAAATAACAGACGTTTATTGGCATACCATTTATTTTACATGTTCCAAGCTTCGGTATGATTGGAATCACTAATTTAAATATTGCTCATGCGATGAGCTGCGTTGTCGAATAAGGAATTTTGGAGATAATAAAGTTTCTGTACATACGATAATTTAGTATCAGGTACCGTTGCCTTAAAAATGTCACAGAAGGTTTCCCGCTCCAGCTGATCATCCGAAAATTCAGGAAGGGCTAACGAGGGGATGTATTCTATTGAATTTTCTATACTTGCAACAATCTGGGAACTAGCAAGTGTTGGTATTGTTTCAGATTGACCGCCAGCCTTTTCGATATCATTAAGGTGCATTGACATGGTAGAAGTTTAGTCCTCTTTCATTGCAGAGAAACAATCGTTGACCACATAACCCTCCTTAAGGTTCTCCATATCCATTAGAGTAGAATTCTTATCAATAACCAAGGAAGCTATGCGTGTCTTCGAATAGACTGATTATTTCATTTTGTTTTCTTCTTGCTTAGTTGTTTTCACGTAGAATTTAGTTATTAGGCCTGCAGTGATTTCTTGTCGACTAATAAGATCCGACATAATTTACTTTTCACTTCACCTGAACAAAAAACTGAGCAAAAATTTGAAAAGGATTCAAACTAATAATTTTTGTAACTTGGTAAGATTGTTTAATTCAACTTTAATGGCATTGTGGTTTTGTAACTCCAAGATTATTACATCATCTCTTCACAATTCAAAAATTAGCAAAAAACTGAAAACACGTCAAGCGTATTGCTACAATTTCAACTCCTGAGTACTCTGCTGTTCCCCCAAAGAGAAAAGAAGCACTTCACGGTTTTGAGAACTGATAATTTTGGCAGAAATTGTAGTTCGCGCACACTATCACACTTTACACATAATGCACTGTACTATTTTAGTAATTTTGTAAAAATTCGAATTAATATGGTTAGTACGGTATGAATGACCAAATGTTTGATTGATTACTGAACAATTCGTTAACTATTCTGCGAATCTTGAACGGGGTAGTCTGGTAACTAAATTTCTGAAATATGAAAAATTTACGAAGCTACAGCACATAGTCGAGAGCGCTTCGTAGTTGCGCGCTGTAAGCCGCACAAGAGCAGTAAACTGTCGGAAGGCAACGTTTCGCGATTCTAAAATAGCCAGATCGACTCGTAGGGCAGAAAAAGCTGCTGGAAATGATCCCTATACGGAAACGGAAGGTTTGCTTGTATGCACTAGGCATAGCCGATGAGTGTAGGAGTTTTCTCAAAAAAATATGTTAATAAAGCTAAACGCGTTTTTCTCACAACAACGTTTTTTCGGTCGGCCCGGGTAATTAAAAACATTCTACGGAACCGATCAAGCTAAAATTTTCATACGTTGTCCTACACATCAGTGGTTATGGCGGGCACTAGGATTCTTTTTTTCCGTTCATTATTTTCTGATTTATAGCCCGATTTACAAGGAAAAAAGTTTTAAAAAACGTTGTATTTTCTGAGAGGACCGGCATTTTGTTATTTTTCACATAAAATGAAAAATCCTAGTTCAGACAAGAATGACAAGCCTACAGAACAATAATCAACTCTATTTTTTTGATTCAGATGCCCTGAAGTGGAGCAGTCACCTGGGTCAGCCATATACCTTTTTTTTAAGATGCTCAGTAAAATTGCGTTGAACACAGGGCGAATTGACTGAGCAGGTTTAAAGTAGATTTACACTCAAGATTTTAATTATATATGAAAGAAAATATTTATTGCACTTTGGCTCTGAACTATTTACAAACAATCAGTGATGAAAACAATTATTTGGCTTTAAACAACACGATGACTTAAGAAGAAAGTCAGACTTCGATTTTCATAACACATGCGCTCGGAAAGTCACAAGGTTTTCAATTTTGTAAATCAATGCTTGCGACGGAGGTTTGAGTGTGCGCAGATTTTTCTTCATTTCATCATGAAATCAAATAGTAGCGGCAAGTTTTGATCTAGAGCTTGAACAAAGATGTTTGACATTTTTTACGATCATGTTGTAGTAGGTAGAAAATTAGGAGCATGGTGTAGCTTGGAATTCGTCGTTTATTGCTGTTATCCTTACAAGTGGCCGCGAGCGTTGAAGGTCACAATAGTCGCCTCTGGATGCTTTCTTAGAGCTGCCATCTGCTACTCCATAGGTTTTTATTAGCTTGCTTCCTGATGGTCGAAAAAGTTTCTTACAATGCGACAGGTCTTTGGAAAAACCGCCTTCTGAGCTGCTGCCAGTACCCTGCTGACTCCTAAATATTCAAGATGTTCAGTACATCTTGCGTGAACATTGGGTGAACATTGCGTGCAACCGAAATCACAATAGGATGAATAGATGCATTTTTCAAATTCATCCATATTGTCTTGACTTCATGCCTTCATGCCTCCGTGTTTATCTTCTTTCTGAAACAAATATAAAAAAAAAAAAACGAAAAACTCGTCGGTGGAGTCAATTATCGTGGAAATTTTTTGTTTTTGGAGTCGATTGTCCTTTGAGCCTGTTTTTGTTTGAATTGAGTTGCTGTTATTTTATTAAGTTATAAAAATTGTAAATATAATTCAAATTGTGTAATTTAGTTCATTAACAAATAGTCAGAGTAGATTTGTTTCCTGTTATAGAATGTTGAGTCTTGCATTCCACTGTTTGCACTTCCTTATTAAGATTTATATGGCTTCTTGCAATTCTTAATATATGTTACTTTTTTCTTTCATCTTAGGAGTCAAAATGCTGTTATATTTCAAGTTATTCATTAAAGTCGCTTTACAGTAGTTGTGTTGAACACATCCCTGGGCAGAAGTAATGTTAGGAAATTTTCCCGTATGATTTCTTTGAGCCTAAATGTCCTGCTTGGATTTCGTCGTGATTTTCCCGTAAAACTTGAGCTCTAAGTTTTGTAAGTACGGCTAATTTCCAAGGGTTTCAGTCTGATAATAGAGAAGATTTAAGTAGGTCAGTTCTGTAATAATAGAGTTGGGAATCTCTGATTCGCCATTATTCGTGTTCTTTGGGTCTTTTTGTAATTTATCTCATTTTTGTAGAGTACTAGTCGTCTGTTTTGTCGTTAATGTCCGCTTTTGGTTTACTACGCTTCAAGCTAACGCAAATGCTATTGTTTTAGCTGTTTCTCCTGATCTCGTAAGAGCATCAAGGACAAAATTCGAGCTACCTTTACGGTATATGACTTCGTAGTCTTATTCTAGTAGTTCCAGTGTCCATCTGGCCAATCGGCCAGTGGAGTTATTGGGGTTATGAAGCCACTTTAACGCTAACTGGTCCTTGAGTACTTTAAAACTAGAACCTTCTAAATACTGCCTAAATTTTTGTATTGCTCACACCACCGTTAGGCATTCTTTTTCTGATGCCGAGTACCGAGATTCTGTGCTGTTTAGATTTCTACTCGCGTATGCAATTACGTAAGTGAAGTCTGGGGGCAGATTAATATAGGTGCTGAAGTTAAAGAATATTCAATTTGTTGGAAAGCCTCATCTTGTTCTAATCCCCAATCTTATGTTTTACCTTCCTTCAGTAATCTGTTCATCGGTTCTATTATTTTGGCAAACTGTGGAATGAATTTTCTGCACTAACTTGCCATCTCTATTATGCGCTGTAATTGTTCAATATTTTCAGGTTTTGGAAATTTTAGGATTGGTTGTATTTTTTCATCGTCCACTTGGAGTCCTTTGTCGCTTACTTTAAAACCTAAGTATATAATTTCCGAGCAGCCGAACTCACATTTTTTCGGACTGATCGTTGAATTTGCATCATTTATCATGTGCAATATAATATTTAAATATTTTAAATGGTCTTCAAAATTTTCATTTACAATCACTATGTCGTCTGAATAACAAAAAACGTGTGGCTTCAAGCCTGGAGTAATGATTTTATTCATCAGTCTCTGGAAAGTGGCTTGAGCATTATTGGTTAAACCGAATGGCATCCCTTTAAATTGATACAGGCCTTTTTCAGGAACTGTGGATGCTGTGATTGGTTTTGAGTTTTCTTCTAGTGGTACTTGTAAATGTTCTAACTCTCAATCAATTTAGAAATGAATTCTGCTGGTCTTAAAGTGTGCAGTATTTCTGTTATTAGTCGGATTGGGTAGAGGTCCTTTTTTTGTACTATTATTAACATTTCTAAAGTCTAAACAGAATCTGTAATCTTTTCCCTGTTTTTTGATCACAACTATAGGGTTCGACCAATCGGAATGAGAGGGTTCAATTTTATCCTGTGCTAATAAATCAACTGTTTGTTACATTATTTCTATAATCTTTAGCCTCACGTGGTAGTATCGCTTTTTAATGGGATCGTGGCCCTGGACATAAATTTTATGTTTTTTAAGGTTGGTCGCTCTATGTTTTTTCCATTATATACTTTTATTTTTATTGTGTAAACATCTTAGACCTCGATATGGGGAGTCGCGCCTTAGTCGAGTGAAACCATGGCTCGAAAGTGTAATGCAAGGTTCTGACACACGCGTTGTGTCGTGTGAGAGAGACCGGAGGTTTGCTTGTCTTCACTCACTCAAACAAGCCCTCAGCTATTCTTTCGACTTCGTGCAGTATTCTTCTGCATATTGATATGTGTGTGGAAAAGAGTGAAAGTTATTCTTTTGACTTCGTTCAGTTATTCTTTCGACTTCGTACAGTATTATTTTACATATTAAAAAAAACTTCAAATATTAATGTTTCCAAAAATTGTTAATAAATCCAAAAGCAATTAGTATTTTTTAATTTTTTTGGACTAATTTTAAAGATAATTTTCTGCATTATTTTAGTGACTTGATAAGATATTTCGAGAATTTTTCCTTGGATGCAGTCAAAACCTAAACATAATTTAAAGAACTTATCGATATTGATATAAAGTCAGGTTTTCATGAATGAATTAAAAAAATACATAGAACAGTATTATAACAGATTTAATTGATATAAAATAAAATTAAAAACAATTTTTAATACAATTTCTTCTGGGAGATAACTATTTTTCACTTTTTACGACTTTCTTAAACCAAGTACAAGATTTCACTGTATCGAAAAACAAAAATTCTAGAAATATGTCATTGCGTCAGTAAAATGATGCAGAAAATTATCTTAAAAATTAGCCAAAAAAAAAATTTTTAAATGGTTTTTTCCGAATTCATTGATATTTTTCGGAAACATTAAAATTTGACATTTTTTCAAACAACTTCTAATAAAATTAGCACATACTGCCTTTGATGTATGTCCATAAATAATGTATACTTCTACATGTAAGTGAGTTATTATTTGCTTTATGTAAGATTTCAATTTCAGTTAACGTTTATCGGAAATTTTCACACATAAATCTATCTTGGGTCGTAGTTCAGGACGCACGTGATGATTTTTTCTTTAACAAATTTTTCTAATCGTGATTTTTGGCTTTTTATTTTCGATTTCCATTATCTCATTTGCTTTATGAGATTCCTTCTTCAAATTGTTTTGATTAGTGACTTTTTTATTTTTCCAAAGATTAGCATTTTGATCCTTATATGTTTCCTCGTATTTACTATATAAAAAAATCTTTCCTGACATGCAGTGTACTTTTGTGTTGAATAAATTTTGGGCATCAATCCTCTTCACCATGGCTGCATGTCCAGGAGTGAGGCGATGTTCGTTGTTACATGACCGATTGCTTTTGAGATTGGTGGTGATGGGAGGAGGCATATAGGTATCTGTTTGCATGGGTGGATTTTCTGTAAATGTCATGTCCTAATGTGTTATTAGATCTTTTGTAAACTAGTACATCAAAGAAAGGAAATTTTCTGTTTTGTTCAATTTCCATAGTAAACTGGATATTAGGGTGTGATTGATTGATGAAATCAAAGAGCTTGTGTAGTTCATCTAGTCCATGTCTCCAGATGGCAAAAGTGTCGTCAACGTGACGGCATAAAAATTCCGATTTAAGCTTGGATTTTTCAAAGATTTTCCATAAAGATGTTGGCTATTATAGGTGAGATTGGAGATACCATTGCTGCTCCTGAGGTTTGCTCCTAGAATTGGTTATGGAAAGAGAAGTAGGTATTAGTGAGAAAGTGTTCTATCAAAGGTGTGAGACTGTAGGGGAAGTTTGCAATGAATTTGATAATATCGATTGTATCAGAGATTAGTACTTTCGTAAAGAGAGATACTACGTCAAACTCACTAGGATGTCTTGGGGTTGAATGTGAATCTGTGGCATCTTTCTGTTGAAGTCAAAAGAGTTTTGGACATGTGTGCTAGAGCTTCCTGTGAAAGAATTCAGTTCTTTGGCGAGAAAGCGTGCTAGGTTGTAAGTTGGTGAGTTTATTGCGCTGACGATCGGTCTGAGTGAATTGTTGTTTTTGTGGATTTTTGGGAGCCCGTAAAGTTTTGGAGAGATGGGATTAGTAGGTTATATTGATTTTGTTTATATAGTCTTGTTTATTCATTATTACTGTTGTGTTGCCTTTGTCTGCGGGTAATATGATGTCTTTATTCTGATTGAGTTCTTTAATTGCTGTTCTTTCTTGTTTTGTTAAGTTTGAGGAGGGAAGTTGGGCTTGGCGTAAAATGTTGGCCGTCCTACACCGTATGTCATTCGCTTTCTCGGGTGGAAGTGTATATATTGTGGATTCCAAATTACTAGTGATTTCTTCTTTCGGGATTTTGGAGGGAGTCACTGCAAAATTATGTTCTTTAGATAAGGCTAAAATAATTTCATTGCTGAGAATGGTTAGAGATATTTTTTACTGTGTTAGTTAATGGTGTTCGAGTCCCCACCATGGGGCGCTCTGGCCAATCACAGGAATCGTACAGAATATATACATATATAAGACCAGCATAACCTGAAATTTCAGGTCAGCCCTGAAGAAGTGAACTGCAATTTTCACGAAACATCGTCAAGATTCGTAGTTTTGCACACGAATGAAACCCGAAAAACCACCTTTAAATTTATTATAATGAATCATCGTTGTAAGCATTATATCTATTATTAGAGGAAGAATAGTATGCGGAGAATGGGAGTATGTCTATTTGGACGGAACCTTATGTAGTATTTTTAATATGTATGTATTGATTATGTAATATATATGTTTTGAATTTAAATGAATGTCTTTTTCTTCCGTTAACGTTTTAATTCATATTAACATCAAATATTTGTGTTTCGCTTTAATCCCGTTTAACTTTATTATGATTTCTGTCAATGAACGAATACGTTTTAATTCCTCTAAAGAGGTTACAAACTGAAGGCAATTTAATCCTGTTAAATGCCGTAAGACGAGGACGAATGTTGAAGTCAATTCAATTCCTTCCGTTAAGTATTAGGTGTACAAATAAGGTCTGCCCGTTTGAAGCGACTTTTTTTTATTCTTAAAAATCTAAAAAAATGGATGTATTAATTAATAAAGTGGCCCCTGGCTTCTATTACTGTTCGCGAACGCTCAGACAATTGATGGATTCCATGGCGAAAGAAAGCTTGATCTTTTGACGTTATAAAGTCATCCAACATTTTTCGCACTTCAGCTTCAATTTTCATTTGGTGCTCATCTAAGCTGTTTTACAACGAGCGAAAAAGGTGATAATAGGACGGGGCAATGCGTGGAGAGTAAGCCGGATAAGGCAGAATTTCTCATTTTAATTCTTCTATGATTTGCCGGACTATGGAACTTGTATGCGGCCTAGCGTTGTCGTGTTGTACTGGTCTTCGCCCATGCCCTGAATATGATCTCTTTTCTTGGATGTTTTTCGCAAAACGGTTCAGTTGAAAAGGGGAACGTTCGCCAGTGTTACTCTTTTCAATTGAACCGTTTGGCGAAAAAAAAAAAAAGAGATGATATTCTGGGCATGGTCGAAGACCAGTACAGCACAACAACGCTAGGCCACAAAGAAGTTCCGTTGTCCGCGAAACCCTAGAAGAATTGCCATTGGAAATTCCGCCGCACCCGGCTTACTCTCTACACATTGCCCCGTCCGATTACCACCTTTTTTGCTCGTTACAAAACAGTCTAGCTGAGCACCAACTTAAAATTGAAGCTGAAGTGCGAAAAATGGTGGATGACTTTCTAGCGTCAAAAGATCAAGCCTTCTTTCGCCATGGAACCCATCGATTGCCTGAGCGTTCGGGAACAGTAGTAAAAGACAGTGGTCACTATATTAATTAATACTTGCATTTTGCTAGATTTTTATAAATAAAATAACAGTTGCTTAAAACGGGTAGAACTTATTTGTACACCTAATATAATTGTCAACATTTTAATCCAGAACAATTCTTGTTGATTCGAAGTGCACTTCAGGCAATTCCGAACAATTCCCCATACAGCCAAATTCAAAAGAATTTTAAATCAAACGAATGTCGTTTTTTGCTATATTTGAAATCATTTAATCCATTTCAATACAAACCTTCTTACCGGGTTATTTCATATCCTAGCTGTGATCTCAGGCATAGTTATTTTATTACTTCCATAGAAGATACCCGCTCGAAGTTATTCTGTTTGCTCGTTTGTAACTCCCACTCGTTGTTAGATTCCCAGGCTATTTATCATTTTAACAGGGATGTTCTCCGATTGTGTAATTTTATTACAAATACCTAGGCTATGTTATACTGCTGAATTACGTAATATGATCTCTGTGAAGTTGTCACATGCGTCGTCTGCTTTCCCCATGTGCACAGGTCACTAGACTAAATTACTATTTGTAATTCGTAGATGCCGTTCATTATAAACTTTTTTGTCGTTGTAAAATTTCAATGAAATAGAATACAATATACATTCAAAATGTCTCTTAATATGAATTTGTGACTAATATGTGTTTATAATTGTGTGAACTGTCTATTCTTTCAGAAGTCGTGATGTATACCATACGTGTTATGATTTGAGTGGACTCTCTGTCGCACAAAATTCACCATGTCCATTGATAATTGGACCAGACTACATAAATTCTGTTGAACCAATTCATCCACTATATAATTTAGTGATATCGTCGGCCGAGAAAGGATTAACGTATTTTGGGTCACTGCCACTACCTGATTTCATTCTCGGATAAAGAATATCAATAAGTTATGAAGATTAAAACCTGCAATCTATAGCGGAAAATCTCTAAGCCAGCACTCTTTTCAGAATTTCTTTTTCATTTTGGATGTTCGAAGACTATTCAAACAGTAAATAATGATTGTATGACACTTTAAACTACATTCTATCGATTTAATATACGAGAAAGCATAAACAGTAGGACTCTTATTTCAAAAATAAATCGTACGTTTATTCATTTTCATCTGAAGCGGAATTTCAAGATCATTCTGTTTAAAAAAGTAAGATATAATTATTTTGGTCAAATTTCTAAAAAGAAATAAAGACTTTTAGAAAAATATGTATATTTAGAAATGGGAAAAATATTTTTTTCAATAAATGGTACTCGTTACTGGAATAGATCAAAAATTTGTCTTGCATTATTGTCCTTAAACCTCAATTTACAAGTTAGGCGCTCGAACCTTATGTTGGATTTCTGGGGTTCGATGTCCGAAAATTTTCTTATGTACTTTCAATGAGGTTCTGATGGTTCGGATCCCACTTTAAACTGTAGGTCCTCCCATTATCTACTTAATGGCAACCCACTCTGTGGATGGTAGGGTAAAATAGAAACCAGGCTGCATAATATGTTATTAAGCATACTGCTATCATTAGATCAGTCGACTGTATTATATAATCATGCGTCCGTGACTAATGATAAATACCGGGAAAGTCCTATGTTGAAGGTTTAGCTCAAAAAATTCAACTTACAATAAAAAATGCGCAAGATATGTTAGGCTGTGACCATCTTAAGTCTGAGATTTTCTTTTTTTTTTTTTGTAATAATAGTGTGTTCTCGCGTGGGCGACGCGGTAAGGCCTGAGCTTTCCTTTCATGAATTTGATGGTTATGCTTGTGGTTGCATTGCCACTGAGAGATTGCCAGGCAGATCTCATCAATCCAATATCTGGCGAGCAAGAACATCTGAAACAAACGATAATCAGTTGAACATCAGCTGTGCCTGCTGAGGAAGCTTGAACTAGAATACAACAATGGAAGAAGAATTGATGCTTCTCTACTATCAGGAATTATCTACTTGTCTCAGAAGAGCGAGCAATAAAAATTAAATGAATGGTTAATTCGGCGATGAAAAACTTGTACAATGAACATCAGTTGGAGGAAGTTCCGCCACAAGATTAAGCGACGACCTGGAAAGCAACACAACATTATCGTGATATTGATGTTCCTGCGCAACCTTATTATGAACCAGAACTACCACATTCCCCTGAAGCAAGTTACCTGATTCAACCAGAGGCAGAATCAGATTCAGCAATCAAGCAGATAATTCAAATGGACATACTATATTAACAGAGATGTTATAAGCCTTTATTTTTGGGCAGTAAATAGTGTACAAGTTGTGAGGAGAGAACATCATCGTATGTTCTTACTTAAGTTCCCGTATCTAACCACAAGAATAAAGGAACGTAATCTAGCAGTACATACACGCTGTTCAACAATATCTGAAGATGATGTTAAAATCTGTCAAAAGATTGCTTTCGGCTGTTCAAATGGCTACCGTCGAAACGGAACTGAAGAAACAGCCTCTTGTTGATCAAATCCCTATAAAAGATGTGGATAATAAAGAGCTGATGAAAGCTGAAGGCAAAGGTGCTAGTGATAATGAAAATCAAGCACTGGATACACTAAAATCACGACCGGGAATTAGCGTTCCCGTTGATGTAAACAGCGAAATTCCAGAAAAACTAAAACACTTTGAAAGGAATTTTGGTCGTGCTATACTAGAGTTCAGATATTTCGAACCAACACAAAGGCATTCTCTGCCAAAGATGTAGATCATGAAAAATCTGCGTGCACTATTGGAGGACCTGAACAACAACATGTTGTCTATGTATCTAAACGCAGAACTAACTGCGTTACTGGTGCAAACTCTTGTGTGATGTGCAGTAGGGTAAGCAGAAAAAATGAAAAATTGGAAATGTTAAAGTGGATTACCAACAAATGCGAGAAAGCAAGAGAGCGTAACCGTACGAATCTACGAAATAGCTATTTAAAAAGAAATACATTTATGAAAGAAATGTCTGTTTGATACAAATAATTGGGTTTTATTCCAAAGAATCTAAACTAGAAATATGGATAATGCAGAATTTGCAATATTTTCAGAAACAGTTTATAATTGTGCAAATTTGTAAATCTGAACGATGCGCGTTTGTACAGATATTTAACTTCAAAAAGATTTATCGCTCATGAGGCAGAATCTTTCAACGAATAAATATGTTATTTTCGGAGGAAATTGTGTGACAAATATCATTGATATTTTGCATTTTTGTATAATCCGCCTATTTATATACTGAGCTTGTATATTGTTATTTAATCCACAACCCAGTGGGCTCACAAGTCCTACATTTGTCCTATGGACGTCTTTTGGCGGACATCAGTGGGCGTTTTTTATCTGCGGACTTGCTTCCTGAAGGATAGTGGTTTTTCGTGTTGTCGGTAGGTTCGCCTAAGGCCTGTGAAAAGTATGGCGAGTGACGAAAGCAAAAACCGAGGTCGACAGTTGCTTTACCTGCTCCTTTTCTAGATAAATAGTAGCACACATTACTGCAGCGACAGTCGTGTTTTCGTGGCGACGACAATAGGCCACCTTTTTTTCTTTTGATTATTACATGAAAAATAGAATTTTCTCCGAAAAAGCGGCCTTTACTGGGAGTCTTCATACTCTTTAGATTACTTATACGAAAAACTAGAAAAGAAAGGCTTCTCTGTTTGATCTTAGTTTATGAAGACCGATTTATCGATGATTTCTAGGGGGCTTAAGCTTGTGACCTATTATTATTTTTGCATTATTATATTTTGCAGCTCTTCTCTGTGTTTTTTCTTCTTTCTTAGTTTATTTTTTTCGACGATTTCAGTAGAGTTTTTGACGTTTTAATGTCATAATCTGCTTAAACTGTCGTAGCTAAAGCTATAGGCGCTCAGTCCGGAACTACATAGCGATCAGCTGCTGCGACAGTTCGATCCAATTCGTATCTATTCTGAGACTTTTGGATGATTTAGCTGCTTTTTCAGAAGGGTTATTTTTGCCTGATTAACTGACAGACCGTTTGTTAGATTCATGGACCGAAGGGAAATCTTCTGATATTTAAGTGATTCCTTCGTCAAGTTAGAGACTGCTCCTGCCTGTAAATAAGCTTTTTGTTTCTTCTTTCTATCGAGCCTATTTTTTGGTTCCGCCTTATATGATTGATTAATGCAACTTATGGCCACCATCCGATTACTTCTCTGATCTACCGGAAAAGCTCGTTCATTAGGTGGTACTTTTCTCGAGGTTTCACAGTTGCAGCTAGAGAATTCCGAATATTTATAATCTGATAGGTCGAAAAGCGTATTCATCTGGACAAAATCATTGATCACATCGGTAGAAGAAGAATCGAAACTATGTGTAGGACATTTCTTTTGTTACATTTTTCCAGATAAGCTTTATACACGTCTTCATGTGTAGGAAGAACTCGAAAGCTTAGTTCTTGAGACTTACCCAACACCAGTACCTCGGTATTGTTACGTTGATAAATTTTTTCTTTTTCCCATTTTTGAAAATTTACCTTCTAACTTAGTAGAACCAATGGATATAACTTTTGCGTCAAGCCCATTCACGACTCTGTGAGCATGCGCGACGTGCCTGGATAGGCACCCATATGCAGTTCAATTGTTTTCTCCCCTCACTACTAAACATCACTTCGGCACATATTTGCATATTCGTAACATCAAAAGGTCCAACTGATAAGGTTCTACCTCGGAACGAGCATGTCGAAAGGCCCTATCTCGGAAAGGGCGCTGGATTTCCCAATGCAATTCATATGGGATTATTATCCAAAACTGAAATTAATTTTCTAAATAGACTTGACCTTCAAATGTCCAGTTTCGTTTGTAAGTTTTTGCCCTCATCAAAAATGCCTAATTAACTTAAACTATGCGTAACCAATGAATTTATGAGGGTGTAAGTCCCGGGCCTGAAGCAACACACCCTGCATTTTTATCAAAGGAGAAAGATCACTAATTTCACCTATTTATATTTTTCATGTCACACTATTTAACTATTTTTCAGAAAGGTGGGGGGGGGTCTTGTAAAAAAAGAAACCGCAAGGCCACAAATAATTTTTAATGATCAATAAATTTGAAAGAACCTTTATTCATAGCATTCATAAAGAGAACAAAACATGAAAAAGTATCGCAAGGCCAATTCGGTAACTAACTTCACAAAGAAAATTTTTGTTTAAATTTGCCCACAATCTTACCATTTTTATATTTAGAATCCCAACAGTCAAAATTACTAAAAGTCACAATTTCGGAGAAGTATCATTTTCGAACTCGGTAACAATTCTTATTGTTTCCGCTCGCAGAACTCCGGAAAACTCTCGCGGCACTTATGAATGATGGCGGGACCCCATAGGATAAAAATAATACACTTGTCAATAAAGCATGCAATTTTTTTTTTTTTTTTGTTTTTTATAAAGAAGAGTTTAATTAGCATGCATTAGTGTGGATAAAAATAAAGAAGCGCGTGCTTAATATCAAACAAAAGTTCTTTCACTGACCCATGCATACTTCTCCATATATGTATATTCAGTTAAATAGTCTTCAGTCCTAGACACAGCCATTCGACCGATCCACCTTCGCATATCACGCTTCACTTTGGACCATTGCGACTCGATGCCCTGCGTGTGAATATTCCTGTCCGACTGATTAATGACATTTTTAGAATGATTGACAGTAGAGTGTGTAAAATTAATGCCATCTACCCCACAATACCCTTTCCAACAATCCGTTATTATATGTGTACCGGGTAATACATTTTCTTGAATAATTGCATGCAATGTTGTAGCATCCCGATTTCTTACTACTTGGAAAAAACACTTTTTTGACTCTCTGTTTTCCTTTTTCTCCCTCTGTTACATTTTCGTTTCTTGAACGCGCTTTCATCAATTTTTACTGTTTTACCGGGTCCCCCAATTTCTGTTTATTTTCAAATAACCAGACTCTGAGCAATCTCCTGAGATCTGTTATAATGGCCCGCACCGTGTCTTTCGAAAGTTCCGTTCTACGAACAATTATGCTTAACGGATACCGCAGCAACCAGCAAACAAAACTTGTAAAATTCGATGCATTTTTACGTTCACGACATTAAAAGAAGTTCCTTTTCTAACACTTTTTTTGCGACACTTATTGGACCCACAACGATAAATAACGTCTCCATTCCGACCGTTACTTGTTAAGTTTAATATCCCGCCGTATGCTGTACACTCTTTATTTTTTAGAAGTAAATTTCATTCTAATATGAAATTAACCACATCAAGAGTCAAAACATGTTTCAAAAACTTACCTGCACTTTCCAGCAACTCCATTTCATTTCGTTAGTATAACGTATGTCTTGCTCTTGTAACGTTCAAAATTATACTAATTGCAAAATGATTAAGCACTTAGGTCAAATTGCTCCTATCCCCATTCTTGGTTAGTCTTACGGAAAATTCCGTATACACGGACAGTTCTTAAATTTTAAGGTCTAAGAATATTCTGGAATTTATTATATCTTAGAAGCTACTTTGATACATAGTCGATTGCAAACAATTTTTTTAAAGTATAAAAATGGTTACAAATTTCTTTAATCAAAAAACAGGAAAAAACTCATGTTTCAATGACAAGTAAAAAGGCCGTTTCAATTTTCAACCGTTGAAAATTGTATATTGAATTTTCAACAACTGTATTTTCAACAGTTTAATAATTAACTATGAAAAACTGAAGAAAATTAATTTTTTAATTTCTTTCAATTTTCAGCAGTCAAATTTTCAACTGTTTGAAATTAAATTTTCTTCAATTTTCAACAGTTGAAAATGAAATTGAAAATTTATTTCTATTCTTAAGAATTGAATTTCCATCAGATGGCAATTGTATTATGAATTTTCTTTAATTTTATACAATTGAAATTTGAATTTTCAATTCATTTCAATATTCAACAGCTGAGAATTTGAATTTATTTTTCAATTTATTTCCATTTTCAACCACTGAAAATTGAAAGCTTGAAAAAACTTCAAAATTGTATTTTGAAATCGAAAGAAAGACAGAAGAAATCGAAGAAATGTGCATTTTTCAAGAGATTGTTCAGTATAATTATAATAGGTGCTGAGATATCGACGCAGTAGCACACGTTATTAAAAAATCCAAAAATTGTATACAGAATCACATACAAAGTTGTAGTGTCGGTTAGTTTAAATGGGGAACTTGATTTAAACGTGCCAACGCAACATAATACAGTAGCCTCCGGTTGAGCATCACATCGCCCCGCTGAGGAGCGAGCTCGAGTTCGAGCGCCTTACAATGGGAAGGGTCAGTTGAGCCGTCAGGTATGGCACGGTACCCTGACATCGTCTTAAGCCCTCTTGTTTCTGTAATAAGGATAGGACAATCACAAATGAAAGTAAGGATTGTACTACCGGCTTGCACTGACTTGTGGCTAACAAACAAAAGAGGAAAAAAAGAGAGAGAACGCAAAGAATAGAAAACAGTATATTGTGCTACAAGTTGAAAAAGCGAGAGATTTAAAACGACACACACGAGTTTTAAATCGTCGCTTTTTCAATGTATGGGACACGATACTTTTTCTATAATTTGTTTAAAAAGTGCTAGTATTTGTTTATCTGTTTTTTGTGTAAAAAGAAGGCGATTTTTTGTCGATTGACGCAACAATAACACCGTATTTTCGGAGAAACTGACGGTGTTTTTAGGTTAGGGACGGAGTCGGAAAATAGAATGAAGTTGGCTGCACACGATGCACGAGCACTCCCGAGGCAGCGCGAACACTCCCGGAGTAACACGAAGTAGTTTGCACTTTATTTACTTTTTTCACTGCTCCTCACTTTTGTCACTGAGTCCATTTACTTTTTCCACTCCATCCGCTCACTTTTTTCACTGTTGCCCGGAAAGGTCGGCACTGCGCATGCGCCACGTCATCGACCAAAAATCGGTCACTTTTTACACCAAAAACAGGTGGAAAAACTGGCACTTTTTCGCAAATTATAGAAATAGAAATTTAAATACAAAAAAATTTCATTGGGATAAAATAATATAAAGGGTAGGGATTCAAATGGGCGATCCATGTCTCGGCGTCTCGGGGTTTCATTAGATTTTGGCGAACAGCAGCTCTTCGGTTTCCAAATTATTATCCTACTGCTAGTGTCGAATCGTTCCATAGTCAAACTGAAGTGCTAAATGAAATGTAGACATAAATCTCGCATTCATTTGAATGAAAGTTAAAAAAACTAATAGCCTCTATTCTGAAGCATGGACAACAATATTCAGCGTCAAAACTTCATGCTAGGCTTATGGAATGTACTCAGAATCGAGACAATTCGTTATTAAAGAAACAAAAATTAGTAAATCTAAAACTAAAGATTCTCAAATAAAAGCAAACTCAGTAAAAGAAAACAATGTAAGCTGGTTACTAAAAGACCTTCAACTTTTGTCACCTCTAATTTAAGGCTACCAAGTGAAAAAAATATAAATATCGTGACGCAACTATCGTGTCGCAAACTTAGATCCAGTGGACTTCCATCAAGCAAAAATTATTCTGACGTAGTTACGCAAAAATGGCATTTGTTAACAATTTATTCAAATGCAGGAAATATAAGTTAGGTTAGGCAATCTTATCCGGGAACAAAAAGGGATTAGTTCAGATTTCCAAGCGAAGGAATGAGGACTGTGTTGTTGTAAGAGCGTATGTGCGTAATTGTGCAAACTCTTTGTCATCTGATTTGTAGATGTTTATAATAAATCCTAATATTATTGTTAAAGCTGGTGAGTGACTTATTGAAAACTCCTTTCATAGCTCGTCAGGGCTTTTAAAATAAAAGTAATCTGTGCGTGAAATAAGGATTTCGTTTACATTTCAGAAGTGGAATGAACTTCTCCACAGACTACGAGCGTGTCGCAATGGAACAATAAGTGCGATTATTTTGTGCGTTTTTAAGCGTAAAAGAAAAGCTGTAAGTTATTACGCGTAAGAGTGCGAACTGTAAGACAAAACATGTGATTCACTGGGCTCATGTACAGCCAATTTTTACTTGAAGTAAGTAGGTTATGTATATCCCTTTTCCACTTGGAAGGGATAACCGTATTGAGAACAAAGGATATTGATATGTGCGTAGGCGATCAATGGTAAGCGCAACATTTTCGAAATTAATGTTAGTGCAGCGCAATTTATGTGCGATAAGTCAAAATAATTTGTGATTTCAAAATAACGACTGACAAAATATTTAATAAATACAAATTTAGAAATAAAATGGCTCAATTAGATTCCGAAATGAATCAAACTAAAAGTAGTTGTCTAGATGAGTTTGAGCGATTTGTACGTGGCCTTCCAGTCGAACGAAACATGTCTTATGGAACGAATATTTCTCCTTTGTCGAATCAATCACTTCTTTCTTTTTCTACGGATTCTCTTTCACAAGCTAGTCATGTAACTGAACCAACAATTATTGAAAATGATGTCACTTTAAGATCTAGAATTTTAGAAAACGAAGAACGATTAAGGCAGGCGGATAGGTCGAGAATAGAAAAACTCCAGCGTGAACAAATCGATCGTTTTAGCCATTCGACAGTACAGTTTGAGGACGGTAATTCTCGTAAAGTTAAGGTTATTGCGGAATTACATCAGATAGAACGCGATTCTCAATTACCGAATTTCCAATATAACTTTGATAAGACTAATGCCCAATCAGGCTTATACACGAAGTCGGCTCCTCAGATTTCTAATAACAACAATGTTCAAGCGAATAACGCGTTCGCTATGCATAACCTTTTAAAGGTATTTGTGGAAGAAAATCGTCGTAAAAATGACACAATTGATAGACTAATTGATCAGTTGCAAACGGAAAGATTCGTAACGACAAATAGTGCGTTACGACCAAAATCAGACTCATTTCATATAATGCCTGATTTAAGTAAAATTATTCAAATATTTGATGGAGAGCAGGGAATAACAGCTAGACATTGGATAGGAAATATTGAGAGCATGCAGAAATTACATCGGTGGCCAGATAGTTTCACCTTTGAAACTGCTCTAGCATATCTGAGAGACGGAGCCAAACATTGGTTTCAAGGGAGATCTAAGGAATTAATCTCATGGGAAGTTTTTTATCGATCTCTGGCCTAAGGATTTGTGTGCAGCTGTCAGTGCGAGGAACCATGTGGATGATGACGACCTTCTGCACGACCTCCTGCGTCCGGAAAAATTAAATGAACAACGAGTTGAACGAATTCGATTAAGCAGGGATGGGACTCAGGAGAAAACAAAGACGGAGAATAATCCGAAATCATTGACGGATAAGGGGGGAGCTAAATCCTCATCTGCTAAGCCCACGAAAAATCCTGATCAGCGCCCGCCACTGAAAAATGAAAAAGGTGAATACAAATGTTGTAATTGCAACAATTATGGTCACATATCTAAAGATTGTCCGGAGCCAATTAGAGAGATGCAATGTTCCATCTGCAATAAGAAAGGCCATACCTATCGCCATTGCACTCAACCAATTAAATCAGATCGTGGAGAAGTCAAGAGAGTGACTGGGAAAACAGATCACAATGCAGATAAGTTTTTCAAGGAAGTG
Source organism: Andricus quercusramuli (assembly GCA_932178445.1). Lineage (NCBI taxonomy): Eukaryota > Metazoa > Arthropoda > Insecta > Hymenoptera > Cynipidae > Andricus > Andricus quercusramuli. The sequence continues at coordinate 208,668 of CAKNXH010060133.1, forward strand.
GAGATTGGCGGAAAGAAATTCGTGGCCTTTATCGACACGGGTTCTTTCGATTGTTTGATGAAGGCAACTCCTGCTCTATTTGGAGATTTTCCTATCGTCAGGGGAGAAATACTTCTTCGAGGTTGGGGCTCGGATTCTTTTCAAAAGAAGTCACCTGGATCATTCAAGGCTACTTTGAGCGTGGACGGGGTCCCATGCAGACGATATCCCGTTTCGCGTAGTGCCGGATGATAGTCAGCCAGTCGACGTCATCATAGGAAGAAACTATACGCAGTTGCCGTTTATTCGTACACTAAACGCAACAATACATTTACTTTAGTAAATTTGAAAGCCCTTTCTCAGAATTACAAATAGAAAATAGAAGGAAAAACAAACTTCAAGTTCAAAAGGAAGTTTGTATGCAATCAGGAACTATGAGTTTAATTAATCTCATTTGCAATAATCAAAATTTAATGCTACCAATGATGAATCTGAGTAAAGAATCACAGGTTCTGAAAGAGGGGACTCTAATTGAACCAGGATCCATAAATACGTTGGAAGGTATTTCTCAAGGCGATTCGCGTAGCCCGAATGAGCTTAACGATTTGGATATCGGAAAAGATCAACCAGATAAAGCTGTAAAAGCTCTCGTAGAGTTATTGAACGAATTCCGAGATGCTATCTCACTCAACCTGCAAGAACTTGGTTGCACTGACAAAATAGAGATGGACATCGCAGAAAAGCCTGGTAGTAACCCAATTCGTCGAGAACCGACTCCTTGCAGTAACGTGGAACGAAGAAGAATTAAAAGAACTAATTCAAGAATAGAAATCAAACGGGATCATGACCAACACAAACTCACCGTACGCTAGTCCAGTGCTTTAATTACGGAAAAAGACTGGAGAAAATACACTCGTTGTGGATTACAGAGCTCTAAATAAGCAAACTCAATCAATCAACTTCCCTTTGCCCAACCTAGATGATCATCTAGCATTTTTATCGAACAGCAAAATGTTCATAGTTTTGGATTTGGCTCATGGCTATTTGCAAGTTCCATTATCTGAGGAGGCCAGACAGAAAACCGCCATCATCACACCCGACGACACTGGCGAATTCACGAGAATGATTTTTGGTCTTACAAATGCACCGTTCTATTTTTCCAAATTGATGCAAATAGTTCTAGGTCCACTTCGTAAGAAAGTTTGTTTATTTTATCTCGACGACATACTAATTCCCGGACAGGATTGGAAAGATCTACTAGAGAGACTGAGGCTGGTACTACAGGCGATGCAAAACTCACTATAAAGTTGTCGAAATGTGAATTTTTAAAATCTCAGGTCAATTACTTAGGTTTTGAGATCTCTGCGCACGGAATTGCTCCAGGATCGCGTAAAATGGAAGCGATAGAAGAGTTTTCAACACCGACAGATGTACATGCAATCCGAAGATTTCTAGGAGTAGTTGGATTCTTTAGACGATTTATACATCGATTTGCGGAGAGAGCACAGCCGCTGTACGCACTTCTGAAGAAAAACGTCGCTTTTCAGTGGACAGAGCAAGAAGATCAAGCCTTCCAAGATCTAAAGTCAGCAATATGTTCTCATCCAATATTGCAAATCTTCAATCCGACATCAATCACAGAATTACATACAGATGCGAGAATGTTGGGATTAGCTGGCATGTTGATGCAGAAAGGAGAGGACTCACT
>CAKNXH010060133.1:215354-243142 GCA_932178445.1 Andricus quercusramuli
TAGAAATGGAAGCACTTCCCGCAAATAAATGTCTGATTTACCAGGAGGAAATCCATTAGAGGGAAAGAAGGTTGATACAGACAAGAAGCGCTGTTTTGGAAATTATAAAAGTGTTATCCGGTGCAAGTCGTACCTGCAATATAAATATTATTTTCCATTCATTTCCAAAACCCTGTTTAATATTTTTAAAGGGTAACATTCCCGATGATTCACTTAAAATGCATATTAAAAATTGCGGGGAATTCAGAAAAAGTGATATGTGAGTGAGGTTATGTGTGCACAGTAAAAAAATGCAAACTATTTGAGCGGACAATTTCTTCATTTTAAGTGTTCAAACCTGAAATGCAAGCTAAAGCCCTCAAAATGAAACTCTTGAATTTCAAGCTTTAAAAATTACAGTTTAAAAATGTTTTAATTTAAACGCTCAATAAGTTATTACCCCATTTAAATGGAAGCTTTTACAAGTTTTCAATTCCATAATTTTAAAATAAATGCCGCTGAACCGGAAACTTCTAAACTTCTATAAGTTGAACAGTTCATAGATTTCTGGTTCTAAAATACAAATCCATATTCTCATTTCCAGTATTTTAAATTTAAGATATTTTCAGTAATTTTGAATCAGAAATAGCAATAATAAAAATGAAGCAAATAAAAGTTTCAAGTCACGACAAATTAATAATTCTTCAAGAGTGTATTACGCATCAACAATCAATACAATACAATGCTGACTTGCCCACTAGAAAAAAAAGTCAGGAATCGTCACAAATCGTCTAAAGTTCTAACGATTCCTGAACATCCTGACCATTCCTGACGAGTGTGGCGATTTCTGAAGATATGCTAATTTACATCCTACCAGGTAGCTCATCGGCTAGGACCGCAGGTAGGCCAACCCAAAAGGATTAAAAATGCAAAATACATTTTCTTCAATGTTACATATGCAGATTTAAAAGTTAGAAATTCAGAATCTACGGGTTTCGACGATTTCAGATACCTAAAAATTTTCCTAAAAAATTTAAAATTAGATCGAATAAAATGTATCTTGTAAAGAGAAAGAGATACGTCAAAACGGATAAAATTTTCAGATTCATCTTCAGAGTCATTAAATACATAAATATTATTAATTAAATATAAGTAAAAAGAGAATATGCATAAATAAATAATATAAATAACCTGGGAAATACAAAAGGGATTAGGTCTTATTGCATTCTATTCTTGGACTCCTAATAAAATGATTATCCTTCGAACCCAAGCTCTGACGATTTCTGAACATTTCTCACGAATTCTGACTTTTCCTGACGATTTCTGTCGAGAAATGTAACAAAAGTGGTCAGAAATGTTCAGAAGTCCTGACTTTTTTTCTGACGATTCCTGACTTTTTTTTTAGTAGGGTTACAAAAATTTTAGTTTCTGAAATTCAAACAATTCAACTGCATTTCTTTGAAAATGCTTGATCAACCTTTTTTATACATTCTTTTTATCCCTACAGATAATTTCATTTCTATGTGAAACACAATTTGTCTACTATTCCAACTATGCGATTATACACGATGTAAGCATAACCTACATTCTACATACCAGTCAACAAGTTGTTGCTTTTTCCCTTTGACACATTGTTTTCGGCACTTCAGTCACTCGTCAACTAGCAAACTGTCTTTTTGTCTACCTTTTTAGGTAGTAATTCGGCACCCGGCGCATCTTTTTAATTCAATTTAACATTAAAATTTGGTATGATAGTGTACATTTCAGCGACAATATGGTCGAAAAGTTTAAATGCCCGCTAAGTATCATAACGGCGCCTGAGCTTCCGCTCTCAAATAAAAATTCGGATTTGTTATTTCTTAATTTCTATTGAAATTTCTTATTGCCCGTAGTTGCAAAAAACGCTGAAACATTATCTTGAAATTTGAAAGAGAAGGGTTTGATGTTCAGTAAGTTAAACGCAGAAGTATCCGTTAAAAGAAATTATTAGTTTAATTGAATAACTGTCGTAAAATTAAGAAAAAGTAGGCTAAATATGCTTTAATTTGTCAGCGAAAAACAGAGAATGCAAATTGTATTGTAAACGTTTCATTTTTATACTTCCATTTTAAAGATTTTTTATTATGTGTATATTTTATGTTCATAGTAAGTCTCATTTTTACAGGAGCATACTACAAAGTACTTTTCAAGTCTGATATATGTACGGGAATTTTGACGAAGTCTGTGGGAAATGTACGGGAATTTTATCACGCGTCTTTCCTGGACACCCTGCATGAATAGCACGTTTACAATCGTCGAAAACGATACTTATCAAACTAAGAGAATTACCAAGAAAATTCATTGATGCAATTACCTGACGACCAGCAGGCATAGTCGAGTTCGGCTGGTCGCTTGGTTAGCTCATGCACCTCCGTTAGCCGGAATGAAAGAAAAATATTTGTATACGCGAGAAGATTAGACAAACGTGAAGAGATGGCCCGACCACCGACAGTTGGCAAGCGTAGTCCAGCGTTACCAACTGGTCGCCGGCGGAACCACCTCCCTGAAGAGCATTCTTGCGCCCCTGTTCAAAGCCGACCTTTTCTTGGGCCTTGATCAAATATGTTTTCACGATATGGTACTGCCGCGGACCTGGATTCCTCTCTCTCTTTAGCACTCGGTCTGATTTATCCAGTCCTCCGCACATCTGTTTCGGTACCGGAAGTTGTAGGGTAAAAATATAAATATTATGTTAATTCCACTCGTTGATCCATTCCTCGGGTGTAAATAGGTATTTCTGCTCGTTTCTGATTATTTCAAGTCTTACTTTTAATTATTTTCCGAATGGCGTTACATAGGGCTAAACTGCCGTGATTTGGAAGAACACCGTTAACTGCGTTTCGGATAAGTCCCTTGAACCGCCTACCGTTAACTGCGTTCAGGTGACTTATCAGAATTGCAGTTAACGGTGTTCTTCCAAATCACTGCAGTTGAGATGTCTATCATGTTTCTTACCGGCGTTTCTCCTATCAACAGAAACCAAACTAAAAACGACTGGGGATAAACGGCGTTTAATCTTAAAGGGGCCTATATATTTCGGACACAACTTAGCAGCCACATTGTCAGCCTTCTTTGACACTCTTCTGTTAGGCTCTAAAACATGATCTCCCACTCAGAATATCCTAGCGTGTCGAAATATTTCTTGAATTGCAAGAGAATAGATTATATATATTAGGCAGAATTTTAATCAATAATTCCATTCTGAAATTTAATTGGTTGAAAAAGCATTATTATAATCATAAAATATTATCTAATGATGTTAATCCTAAATGCATTATCAACATATCGAATACTGACTTACCTGAATATGTAGAATACTACTTAAGTCTAAGTTCAAATCACTGTCTTACTTTTCATAATAAAAATTTTATGATTGAATCCACTTTATGTAACATACAATAGAAAATCAGTCTTATAGACGAGGGTAAAAGAGACACGTTTAGATCTGATCTAGCGTTCGATTTACAACAATTTTATACTGCGAATAATTGTAATCGATACATCTCAGAAGATTTAACCCTGGCTTCGCAATCTAAGAAATGTATTAAAGAACACAAAGATAATATCTTTGTAATGATGTAATCTCATGTAATCTTTATAATGTAATATCGTATAATGATAATATTATTGTCATTACACGCACCAACAAAGGCGATGTTACTGTGGTTATGGACCGAAACGATTATATAACTTAATCTCTTTTATTACTCAATGACACATCTACTTATAATAAATGGAATAGAGACCCCACAAATAATGCATAAATAGAACTTAATTCTCTGATAGACGAAATCTTACTGCTTGGCTTTATTAATTCCGATATGAATAGGTTACTCAAATGCATAAAAGGTCATCCACCTAAATTTTACGGTCTACCCAAAATACATAAGACAGGATACCCTCTGAGACCTGTAACATATTTCGTTGGTTCTCCTCTTTAAAACATCTCAAAATATATTGGTATGCGTATTAAACGTATTCTCGGTCAAACATCAAGTCACGTGAATGATAGTTGGAAATTTGTTGAAAATATCAACGAATATGCAATTCCTGATGACTTCGAAATTTTCTCATTAGACGTTAAATCCTTATTTATCAACATACCACACGACCTGCGGCTGTTGCAGATCTCGTAATGGAAGAATTGGATTCTGAGATTTTGAATCGCTCATATACCACGAGTCCGCTGCCTCTGAGATGTTTGCCACTAGGACCTCATCTTCATCCTCAGCCAGCCTAGATAGTGAATCCGCGCCGTGATTTAAAGCGCCCTTTCTATAGGTAATCTCTATGTCATAGCCTTGGAGTTTCAAACCCTATAATGCCAGTCTTCCCGTAGGGTTCCGCAGGTTGTTCAACCAACGGGAACTGCTATCGTCGGTTATGACCTTGAAATGGAACCTTTTGAGGTATTCCATAAACTTCCAAATTTCCCACACGACTGCGAGGCACTCTCGCTCGGTAACGGTATACTTCCTCTCTTCCTCTCCTCCGCGGTCAGTGTCAGTGTTAAGACGTGTTTCAAATATTTAAAGGCCTCCTGTTCTTCACCATTTCTACGGAAAAGAAATCGTTAGCAGTCAACTTCGCGAGGATCGACTAATATTTGTCTGTACATTTTAGCAATGTCAGCCCACATCGCAATCATGTAAACAGGCCATCGTAATAAGATAAACAAGAATTCAGTGTGTTATTCAATGTGAGAATGCAGGGAGTTCCCATTGATTGAGTCACATCCTTCAATGGATGGCGAACATTGTATGTTCCTTCTGAATTAGGTGAATGAGTCTCTTGAAAATGATTTTGACATTTTTTATCTGTTGCCAAGCTTTATGCTAAAAGGTATCACGTATATGTTGCTTGAAAAATCAGACGCCAAAAGTCCATCTGAATTTTGAACAGGAGCCTGTCTCACGACTGTTTATAAGTGCCTTACTGTTGTAATTTCCGATAAGCTTCACTCTCGTTGCGGCTAGAACAATATACGCTAGTTTAAATCAGAAACTGCAGCGAATGATCCATGTCACAAAGAAGTTTTCCAATTGTATTTAAATATTTAAAAACTGGCTGAAGTACAAATTATACAGTTGCTCTTTACAATACCATCTGTGAATCTATCCAGCACTTCATTGATAGTTGTCGTGTAATAGCGCATAGAGAGGACACGCATGCAACTATCCAGATGGATCCTTATATCCAAGCCAATCGACCCGACATCGTGATACGTTAGAAAAAAGTTCGAAGAGTGTATATCATCGACATTGATTATTCACTTAACAGGAATTTGCAGTCAACCTATACAATCAAGATCCATATGTATAGCGAGGTAAGTAACGAAGTATAGACAATATGGAGGAATGAGGAACATGCATCTATCAACCCTATTGTGGTTTTCTCCACAGGAAATGTGCACTCAAGGTGCACTGAACATTACGAAGGTCTAGGAGGCAGTAGGGTACTGGCAGTAGATCAAGAAGCGGTTTTACTAAACACTTGTCATATTGTAAGAAACGTCCTATGCTATCAGGAAGTAGGCAACCTTTACCTTATGATCTAAAGCTAAATATTATTGCAATACAGCATCTTCGCAAGAAGTTTCTAATATCGTTTTATATGTTAACGTCTTTAAATCAATAGGTACGTGACATAGTCCGTGGCTGATGATAGAAAAAATCGGGTTCACTTAAGAAAAAGTTGAATAAAAAAAGTAATAATAATAAGCTTCCTCAAAACTTATGATCCAAAGCTAAATGTTATGTCAATACAGCATTTCCGCAAGAAGTTCCAAACATCTTTTTACATTTAACCACCTTCAACTCAACAGGCGTTTGACATAGTTTGTCGCCGATGTTAAATAAAATCGGATACACCCGTGAATGAGTTAAATAGAAAAAAAGTTTCGTTATACCTTTGAAAGCAAAATTTTGTCTGAATAGAATATCTCCGTAAGAAGTTTCAAGCATCGTTTTATAATTATAACATCCTTAACTCAACAGACACTTGACACAGACCCCGGCAGATGATAGATAAAAAAGGTTTCGCCCGAGAAAAAGTTGAAAAACAACATAATGAGGTTCGTACAAAGTCCATCAGGACTGCAAACATTTCAAGTCTGAGGTTTTCTTTTTACATATAATAATTTATGGCCCATACAGTTTAAACCTTGTACAAAAGTTACCAACCAAGAAACAAATATACATCAACATAATTAGGTACCGAAAACAACGTAGAGGGTGAAGTACATGTTACAGCTGCTTACTACCTGAACCTCTAGATACTTTGAGCTAACATGTGTGCTGAAAAATTTATCTGGCTTATTGGGATGTGCGCAGGTGATCGGTAGATTGTATTTGTAATTGTCTTTGCATTTACTTGAAAAAGTCCCAAGGGCTGAATAGCCCTCTAAGGAACAGGATAATACAGGGCCATTACAAATTTGTGCAAGCACTGATCGGTAGAATACTTGATTAATCTTAGAATCTAATCTATAAACTAAATAAAGTAAATAAATAGAGTCGACCTCATAATGCGTATCAAATTGGGTATGAGATTAATGCGTAGTAATCAACATTAGGTGATTAATTAGTAGCTCTTGTGCATGTTGAGGTAGAAATAAAGATGGAAAAACTGTGTGTAAAAGAAATACGTTGCAAAAGTTAATGAATACAAGAGGAAATTTGAAGATAAAATGTTTAAGAACTAAATATGAGAGTTTACCGGTGAGTAATTTCAAGAGTTGGACTAGAAGTATTGTATAAATATTTGAAAAGGAGACTCTTGTAATGATACAGGGAAGGTGCACTTCTAATATCGTATGGTACTTTATTCCATAACCGGTCACCCCTTACTATAAATGATCTTTGAAGCTGACATGTTCTGTGAAAAGGAATCTTAAGGATTTTATGTCTTTTACGAAGCTTAGACTGTGCTGGAAAGTATCTGTCTACAAATTGGAATAGGTTGAATAGATACTCAGGAGCTTTGTTTTGAAAAAGAGTGTAGAGCAAATTACCCACAAAGCATTGTCTTCTCTTGGCAACATCAAGTTGACCAGCCCTATGTCTGTATGGAGTTATGTGTTCGTATTAATGCAAATTGTAGATGAAGCGGACGCAGGCGTTTAACACACGCTCAAGCTTTAAATTTGAAACGTCGGACAAATCATCGTATACCAAACAACCGTAGTCAAAGCAGGAAAGGATTAGACTCTTAACCAAAAGTATCCGAGTAGAGGTAGGTAAAGAGTCCTTATTCCTATATAGCTGCTGTAGAATACTGTATGTTTTCCTTGAGATTCTCTGCACCTGTTCCTTCAAAGACAAGGTACGGTTATGAAAATATTCCAGATCTTTAACTACTTCCGAGAAAGGGATAGCGAGATTCTCGACATGAAGTGGTGGAAAAGATGCCAAAGTTTCAAGTGACGGAGATGAAGTAGGTCCAACAGCATACCTGTTTTGTTCTATTCAACAAAAATGGAGTAGAATTACTGAGTCGAAAATTTGAGGTTTCAATTTTTGAATATTTTAAAGGACACAATTTAAATATTTTTAATTCAAAATGTTTATGTTAAAACAATACAAACAAAACAAAAAAACAACTAATTTTGATTCACTCCAAAAACATGTTGTCTCTCTTGGAAAATGGACGAAAATTGGAATGTCTTCAATAATTTAATAAATATCAATACAGGTTATATGTTACCTTGAAGAAGGCCTGCAACAAGGTCGAAACGTACGTTGGTTTTTAATGAAATTGACGAATAAAGCTTGATTCTTGACAACTGAATCCAGTATTATTTTAATGGACCGTATGACCAAAATAACACATTCTTCTATGAATTGACTTCATTATGGCCTTAGATAATTCAAGAAATTTAGAAAGTTGCAGGTGAACAATTTTTTCAAGTGGTTTAGACAGTGCACATAAAATAGAAATTGGCCGGAAGTCTTTCGGGGAAGTAGGTTTAGAAATTTTAGGAATTGGGCATATAACAGCCTTTTTCCAGATATCTGGGAAGATACCGACCTGAAGGAAAGCATTATAGATATGCAATAGAATAGGAAAGATAATAATTGGAAGGGCAAGTTTAATCATTTTTATTGATATTCCCTCAGTTCCAATGGCATTTGATTTGATTTCACGTGTTTTTTCCAACAGTATTTCAGGTGTGATGTCATCGAAAAAGAAATCAGAGTTATTAAATGTTGATTTAGGAGGGGTAGTGGAAGATGATGATGATAAGTCTAGAACTGGGAATGTAAAAAAGTCTTTAAAAGGTAAACAGGCGGAAAATTACTATCTATAGATTCGTGCTTAGGCGGGATTGGGTGTAAACGTCTAAGGAGCTGTCAAGTGTCCTCTTTTTGTCTCTATGTGCAATCTCGTTACAATTGTATTGATTGCACGCATCTCTAATCTTAGTTTGAACTAGGTTCCTTAGTTTACAAAATTGAGTTTGTATTATACTTCTTTTAGTTCTTTTTGCAAGTCGGCGCTTGCGATACCGTTCCCTCATCAGATTTTTAATTTCAGATGTGATCCAGGGGGTAGCTTTATTGAAGTTTTTAGGAATGTGTAACGGAGAAAATTTATTGAATGCGGAGACTAGGCGATTAGTCAAAGCGTCGATTTTATTATTTATATCTGTATCTAGTAATATTTTTTCCTAATCATACGTCATTAGATGTTCCTGGAATGTGTGTTCATCAATTTTAGAAAGATTACGCACCAGTCTTTGGGTTGGTTTTGAATTTAGATAATAGGCAAATTTAAGTGTAATGTTAATCAAGTCGTGGGTAGAGAGAAAATGAATAGCATGTTGTTCGTAGGAGACAACCTTCTCAATATCGTCTGCAATCATTAGGTCAATACGAGTACTGGAGCGATCAGTATGGTGAATAGAATCATGAGGTACATTCGAGAGTGCCGAAGAGCATACCAAAGATGTTAGATATTTAGAATGATTGGAAGTGAGATTTAGGTTAGTGTTAACATCTCCAGTAAGGATAATATTATTACAGTTAGGAACATATGAAAAAATTAACGATTCAAGCTATGTGCCGTAGGAGGCATTGGGTGGTTTATAAACTACTCCCACTATAACGTAAGTAAGTAGCTACTGATCTCACACCAACCACAGTCCCATTCAGACTATCATGCAGAAAAAGACAAACTCGACCACCCCTTCTCTCGTCTCTGTCTTTTTGAAAGAGCGAATAGTTGTCAATTACAGCGAGGCTAGAGGATAAATTGGGAGTTAACCAGGACTCAGAAACAGCTATTATGTTGCAGGAACTTGTACTGAAAAAATGTTTGAATTCTTGAAAATGTTCCAAGAGAGACTGAGCGTTCCCATGACAAATGCTTAAGGTATCCATGGATGTATTAAGAGAAATATTTTATAGAAAAACAATTCAAAAATGTGAAGCTCAGGCAGCACACGTAAAAATTGGCTGAGACAAAAAAACCATTATCAACAAAACCCAAACTAAGTAAGTACAATTCAATTCAGCATATCGACCATGAATACAAGTAAAAAAGATACTAACGGAGTAATAAATAATGTCGAGAATAGTGTCGTAGAACCCTAGACAAATTCTCAACAAAAGTGGACATGATTTCGTAAATCGATATCCGGATATCCGGAGAGCTGTGAATATTGAGATAAAATTAGAACATTTAAGGTATCCAAAGTACGCAATTAAGCCTCATAGTATACAATTAATTTCAGAAAGACCAGTATCAAAATTAAAATCTACTAGTTTAAATATGAGAACATCTTTTCTATCTGGTGATATATATGTATCAGGTACAAAAAACTGAAAACTGTTGAAAATATGTTTATCAACGAGCATCGAATAGCCAAACAATAATAATATCACACCATTGCGTGTGTTACCATACTCTAGAAAGGCTAATTGCTATTGGAATCGCTCTACGTGTTGTAGCAGTGACAGATGAATCCTAGGCGTGCCATCATCCTTGCGACAAAAGATCTTTCCTGTGGCAATGCAAAGATATTTTATCTGATTTTCTCTCTTTAAATTCAAAGCAGAAGCGTAGATCCTTTGATTATAGGGCGTCAAAGCTGTCTGCTAAACTTGGCAACGATGATGGGTACGATCAGTGGATTTGATTTTGGTGACTTACGAATGCGATAAACATTCATAATGTCATCTTTAGCGAAGGGTGCATCAAGAGCTTTCGCAACCGATTCTAGGACCGATAGAAGATCTTCCGAGATAGCAAAGTGCGCGCACAGTGCGACGCTCGTGCGTCGCACCACGTGCGGGTTTTCTCGCACGACGTGCGCGCAGGGGATGACACAGCTGCGTCCTCATATGCGTGACAGGTGTGTCGCATGTCGTGAGGGTCGCACCTCATGCGGGCCGGTGCGGGTATGGTGCGGGCACACATTTAGGATTTTTAGAGGGTACACAAAATATTTGCATAGATATTTTAAAATAAAGAACAGGTAATTTATCATTAACGTATTTTTTATTATGAGTGAAAGGAATATTTATGCATTTTAGTTGCGAATTAGCAATTCAGTTTCCGCATGTTTGTATCAACAATAATAAATATTTTTCGCTGCAACTACAAGATACAGGCAATATAATCAGTGGCGTGTGTGTCAGGATATTTTGACAAGTACGGTGTATTTATCTCGTCTACGGTAAGTAAAATATTTTTCATGTTTACATGCATAACCTCACACAAAACATCACTTTGAGCGTGAATAGTTTTACAAGATTTTGTAAATTAACCTCTTTGAAAGTAGCAAATTATTTGATTGCTATTATTTTCTACTTTGAAAGAGGTTAATTTACAAAATCTTGTTAAAATATTATAGCTGAAAGTAATGTTTTGTGTGAGGTTATGAATGTATAAACATGAAAAATATTTTACTTACCGCAGACGAGATTAATACACCGTACTTGTCAAAATATCCTGACACACACGCCACTGATTATATTGCACGATTCGACACAAGTCGAAAGGAACGAAAAACGAAAAACAAAACGAAACAGTGCCAAATGACCGTCACAACGCACGACAACGGAAGTCGACAACAGCTGATACGGCGCGTCGGGCGATTTCCGTTGGACCGACACGACGGGGTCTGCGCCGTATATTATTCAGCTAATGCGCGCAGTTTTTAAATATAGCTCCTCTTATTTCTACTTCCAAATAAAAAAAATTAATACAATATGATTGAAAATTACATTTTAAACTCAATTTAATGTTAAACTTGAAATGGAAAGCACAAATTGAAGTTATAAATATAAATAAATATGTAAAGTAGAAATTATACCAAAAATTTAATTTTTTTATTAACTAATTTCAAATTAGAATTGACAAAAGGCTAATTGAAATTATTTGTATAGTCGATTAAAGTTGGACATTGTAGTTTCAAAATGAATAAAATGCATATTGTATGTTGAAACTATACTATAATAAACCATATTTACAATATCAATTAATTCAATCTTTAATTATAATAATTATCAATATTTAAAAAAAATTTAATTGCAATAATAATAGTTTACTATACTGCTTTTATACGGACTTGCATGTTGGTGGCGGAAGTGAGAACGTGTTTGGTGACAGGTGGTGAGAGGATTTTACTGAATTTGTGTGGAAGGTGTGAGTGGAGTGTGGAAGCCGAGGAGGTGAGTAGAGTTGTGTGGGGTGGATTGGGGAGATAAAAAGTGGTTTTTGACGAGGGAGTGAGGTGGGATTAAGGTAGATAGTGAAAGTGAGGTTAGGTTGGCAAGCAGTCGGAGGAGCTTGCGGTCGGGAGTCTTGGGCATTTGAGGGCTCAGGGGTGGTTATAGCAGAGTTAGGGGATGTAAAGGGAGAGAAAGGGGTGTCTGTAGGGGCCGTAAGTTATAGAAAAGGAAAAAAACAAGGGAAGTAAAGGGAAAATTTGGCGGCGAAGCTGGAGAGACATCTGTCGGCCGCGGAGGGTATTGCATGGAGAATTCCCAGTTACCGGCGGCAGGGCGGGAGGTAAGCAGTGAGAGTGCTGTCAGTGCTGCTAGTGAAGTTGGCGGGGAGGAAATTTTCCACGTGCCACGACGGACAACAAGGCGTGGCTCGGGGTCGAGTAGCGCGTCTGGGAGAGGGGGAAGGCGGAACGAAGGAAGCGAGAAGGTAAGGGAGAGAGAGTCGAGCACAAGTGACGGGGAGGATCTCTTGAAGAGGAAGAGAGACAGCCGAGAGAGTCCGGAGAAAAGCGAATTGGAGAGTCCATTCAAAAAAAGCGTGCGCGCTCTGTTAGCCCCCCCCCCCCCCCCCCCAAAATGGAGGGATTGCCAGAGAAGGAGGCTATCGGGATGCTGGTAGGCGAGATCAGGGGGCTAAGGAAGGACGTGAAGGGGACTAAAGAGCAGGTGGAAGGTATGAGGGAAGAAATGAGAATTAGAGATGAGAAGTGGGAAAAGGAGATGAAAGAGATGAGGGAGAGAGTAGAGGGGTTAGAGAGGGAAAGGAAAGAGAAGGAAGTTAAAATAAAGCAGATGGGAGAGGAGATCAGGCTGTGGCAGGAAAGGACGGAAAAGAGACTTGAGAAGGTGGAGGGCAGGACGGAAATGGAAGTAGGTGACGGAGGTGGGGGAAGTGAGATTAAAGGTATTTGGGAGAGGGTAGAGAATATGATAAATATAAAGTAGGAGAGCGTAGGAATGAAAAGGAGGGGAGGGTGGATAGGGAACGGATAAGGGCAATGGAGTTGAGAATGGAGAGAAAAGAGAAGACAGACAGGAGAAATAATATTGTGATAAGAGGATTGAAGTTAAAGAGTGGAGAAGAAAGGGAGGGCGTGGAAGAGCTGCTACAGAGCATAGGGTGGGTTAAAGGCAGGGTAGGGAAAATTAAGTTGGAGGGGAGGAAAGAGAAGGAAGTGGCGGTTGTGGAGTTGGAGAGCTGGGAAGAAAAGTTGGGGGTAATGCGGAATAAGAGTAGGATACAGGATGCGGGAGTTTTCATAGATCACGATTTGACGAGAAAGGAAAGGGATGTACAGAGAATGCTTTATGACAGGGCGAGGAGGGAGAAGAGAGAAGGGAGATCGGCGAAGGTAGGATATAGAAAAATAAGAGTAGACGGGAAGATGTGGGTGTGGGATGAGGAGAGAGAGGTGTTGAAGGAAGTGCAGGGGGATTTGTTTCGTAGGAAGTAGGGGGGTGGGGGTAACGCAGGGTAGAGGAGTAGTGAAGGTGCTGTACTGGAACGTAGCAGGGGTAAAGAAGAAGGACGAGGAGTTATGGCGGTATATCCAGGAATTTGATGGTGTTGGACTGGTAGAGACGTGGGTAGAAAGAAAGGAATGGGATAGAATAGAGCCAAAGCTACCAAGGGGGTATAGGTGGAGACTTCAGGAGGCGGTCAGAGTGAAGAAGAAAGGAAGGGCCAGTGGGGGAATTATAACCAGGGTTAGAGATGGATTAGAGGAAAAAGTTCATGGAGAGGAAGAGGGGGAGGGAGTGCAAATGAGGGAAATAAAAATAGGAGGGATAAAGTGTAAGTTTGTGACAGTGTACAACAAGGATGGGATGGAAAGAATTAAAGAAAGAGTGGAAGACCTGCTGGGCGAAAGAGAAGAGGGTATGGTGGTACTGGGTGGGGACTTTGATGCGAAAATGGGGAGCGAAGGGGGACTGTACAGGGAAGGGGAGAGCTTCGAGAGGAAATCGAAGGATAATGTAATAAATAAGGAGGGGGAGATTCTAAGGGACTGGATGGAGGATAGAGGGTGGGCAGTGGCGAATGGTATTGCAAATGGGGACGAAGAGGGAGAATACACATATGTAAGTAAGGTGGGGGTATCGGTGATAGATTATGTGGTCATGAATATGCAAGGATGGGAGGAGACGGAGAAATTCGCAGTAGAGGGGAGGGTGGAATCAGACCATCAGCCATTGAGTCTGCGGATAAGAGGTGAGGGTGGCGGAAGACAAGGCAGGGAAGAAGTCTCGATAGGGGAGAGGGTGACCTGGACGAGGGAGGCGGTGCAGAAGTATCAAGAGGAGCTAGGAAAGGTACGCTTTGGAGTGGAGTCGGTGGAAGAGATATGGGAGGATCTGAAAGAGAAGGTGAAAGGTTGTGTGCAAAAGAAGGTATTTAGAAAGAAGAAGAAAGGAATGGTGAAGCCGTGGTGGGATAAGGAATGTAAAAAGATGAAGAGGAAGGTGAAGAGGAAGTACAAGAAGTGGAAAGAGGGTAATGCGAGAAGGGAGGAGTACGTAGAAATGAGGAAGGGGTTTAGATTGGTGTGTAAGAAGAAAGAACAGGAAAAGGAGAAAGATCTGGAAGAGGAGTTAGCAAATGTTAAGACAGAAGGGGACGTCTGGAAGATAATAAATAGGTTCAGGAAGCGTAGGGTGGGGGTTAGCGAGAAGATAGGGAGTGAGGAGTGGAGAGAGTTTTTCAAAGAATCATTCCAGGGCTCGGATTCAAGGAAGAAGGATGGGGGAAGTAGAAGAACGGGGGAGGCAGAGATGGAGGAGTCGAATGAAGAAGAGATAGAGAAGCAGATAAGGAAGTTGAAAAGGTCAAAAGCAGCAGGGCTGGATGGGGTAGAGAACGAAGCATGGCTGTTTAGTACACAAGAGGTTAGGGAGAGGCTGAAGGAGGTAGTGAAGAAAGTATGGAGGGGCGAGGGATTCCCAGGAGGGTGGAGAGAAGGGCTAATAGTGCTACTGTATAAGAAAGGGGATAGAGATAGGCAGGAAAATTATAGAGGGATTACGCTAATGAATACGGCGTATAAGGTATACGCGATGGTGGTGGCAGAGAGACTGCGGATGGATGTCGAGGGGAAAGGAATATTGCCGGAGACGCAGGCGGGATTTAGGGCGGGTAGGAGTACTATCGACAATATCTACGTGATGCAGCACGTGGTGGATAGAGAATTAGCGAAGAAGGGGACGAGAGTGTACGCGTTTTTTGTGGATCTCAAAGCCGCGTTTCCATCGGTGGATAGGGGGAGGTTGTGGGAGGCAATGGAGGATAGGGGAGTAGAGAGAGGCCTAATTGAAAGGGTAAGGGAGATATATGAAGAGACCAAAGACAAGGTAAGAGGAGGGGAGGGGATTTCCGAGGGATTCTGGATGGATAGGGGTCTAAGGCAAGGGTGTCCACTTAGCCCAACGCTTTTTGCGATTTTAATTGCGGATATGGAAAGTGAGCTGGAAGCCGGGGTGGTAGGAGGAGTAAGGATAGGAGGGGTTAGAATTTGGTCACTAGCGTATGCAGATGACATAGTGTTGCTGGCAACCAGCGAGGAGGCCTTAAAGGAGATGATGAAGAGGTTGAGAAGATACCTGGATGAAAAGGGGTTAGAGCTGAATGCGGAAAAGTCCAAGGTTATGGTGTTCAGAAAAGGAGGGGGAAGGGATAAGGGAAGGGAGTGGAAGTGGAAGGGAAAGGAGGTACAGGAGGTGAAAGAGTTTGTGTACCTGGGCTTCGTGTTTCGAAGGAATGGGGGAGTGGATGGTCACATAAAAGAGAGAGTGAGGAGGGCAAATGTGGTGATGAGGCAGGTGTGGGCGTTGGGAATGAAGTTATTCGCAGATGACTTTGGAAGGAGAATGAAATTGTTTGATTCACTAGTGATGAGTGTGCTATTGTATGGGGTAGAGGTGTGGGGGTGGAAGGAAAGTGAAGAGGTAAATAGAACGCAAGAGAGGTATGTAAAGTGGACCCTGGGGTTGGCAAGGAACATGCCTAATTATATTGTCAGGAGGGAGACGGGGAGAACGAGTGTAGGAATTCTAGCAGGGAGGCGGGCGTGTAAATATAGGAGAAATTTTTGGAAGAGGGGGGAAGTAGGCTGGTTAGGGAGTGTTGGTGGGAAAAGGAGAACAGGGGAGGGGGTGGGAAGATGGAGGCGGAGAGGGAACGGTATTTCAGAATGAAAGGATTGCAGATGGATGAAGTGAGAAGGATGCACGAGGAAGGAAGGAAGGTTTATGAATTGGTTAAGCAAAACAGCATGGAGAGAGAGAAGACAGAAGGGGAAGAGAGAATAAGAGAGTCAAGATTTAATGGGAACTATGTGTGGATTATGCCAAGGGCAAGAGCGCAATATTTGTGTGTGAAAGGAGAGAAAGGAAGTCAGGAACTTATAGCGAGTATGAGGTGTGGGTGTATAGAGGGTTTCAATAGGTTTTGGCTCTCTCGAGAGAAGAGGATATGTGAACTGTGCGGAAAGGGGGATGCAAGAGTGGAGCACTGGCTGGAGGAGTGCGGGGAGGTGGAAAGAAGTGAGATAAGCATGGTGGCATTGTTGCCTGAAAAGGGGGAAAAAAGGGCAGTAGCATGGGTGAAGGGAGTGATGGGTAAGATGGAGATGAAGAGAAGGAAGGAGGAAGAGGAGTGGAGAAGGAAAGATTGTAAATAGGAGAGAAAGTAGATATAAGTAAGATGTAAGTATTGTAAATAGTAGATAAGTAATAGGTATTAGCTGCAAAAACAGAGGTTGGCAAGCGAGGCAATGCGAAAAAGTAGGGACATGCGAGCGAGGCGAGGCAAAGCGAGGAAGGCAAGGCGATACGAGCGTGCGGCTTAGAGATAAGGAATGGATGGATGTTAGTTTTTAAGGGTTAGTTTTAAGGAAATTCTGTAAAAAATGGATGTGTAAGCAAGTCAATTTTTTAAGGCCAGCAGGCTGAAAAATAAACGTTTATCTATCTACTACTTTTATACAAAAAATGTGCTTATTACTTATATGTCATGTATATAATGACCCTCACAAAGTGCGACACACATGCGTCGCACATCTTGCGCCTATCACAAAGTGCGTCGCATATGCCTCGCACGTACATGCCCCTCACCAAGTTCGACCCATATGCCTCGCACCCAGCACGCACCGCGTGCCCCGCATGCCATGCCAGTAAACGTGCCCCGCACGTTTTCTATCTGGGCTCATTCGGCTTCATAGGTAACCCGTGAATTTCAAGGATACTTTGAAGCGCAGCTTTCTCTTGGTAATTGAGAGAAGCTTCAAGTGAGGCGACCTTCAATTTTAGCGAGCTTGCCTCCGTCTTTACCTGTGTGACCTGATTCGCATTGCTACCAGTATAACTTTCAAGCAGATTGATTCTGCGAAAATTCTCCGAAATTTCGATCTTGATTTCCTGAACCGTAGTGCTAATTTTTGTAATCTCCTCTAGCTGCTTGGTTTCAAATTTCTTTAAAAGATTTCTAATCTGTTCCTACGCCTGCACGGCCGCTTCCCTCTGAGCTTGTAAGAACGCACTGTGAATAGCCTCGATGCATCCAGGCGGCAGGGCTACAGCAGTGACAGGGACGGCAGAAACTGTTGTAGGTAAGGGGTTAGTTATCTGATCCTTACTGGCAGGGTCGATACATCCATTTAGCAAGGACCTTTGATCCAAACCTGAAGAGGTGTCGGTAGCTTTCGGTGATTTGCAGTTCACGCAAATAAAATCGATTATTTCATTTTTTAGATCATCAAATTCTTTCTTTGGCAATCCAACATTGACGCAGGCTATATGGCTGAATACACCACACTTTATGCAGGAAACAGCACCCTGCGATCCTCTGGATATTGTCTAATTACACTCGGGAAAAGCATCCATTGCAAATACGTATTAACTGCACGAGAACTGTCGACCTTCGAATCTGAGAAACAGACTTTTAAGCAGCAAAGAGCACAAAAATCACCAAATGAAACATATGCACTGAACTCCGAACACAAATACAATCACTGAGATACAATACAAAGTACAAAATTGCTTAATAAATAAGTTATGGCAAGTATAGAACGAGAGTCCTGAGAGGGGTTTTTAGGCTCTTCAGAATGCGAGGGCCCGCGTAACAAAAAGGAGCTTAAAAGAAAATATATTTCTTAAAGATTTTGCGAGATTTTGTCAATAAAAAATAAGACTTATCTCATTAAGGGATGCTCCTGATTGATTGCCAAGCATAGCAGTTTCTGCTACCATAGCAAAAACTGCTAGGCGGTAAATATGCTCATAGTTATTACGATTTTTCTTTTGCAGTGACCGGAGCTACCCGAAAGTATTTTTAGTAACCTGTTTTAGGCCTTACTTCATTTTTTTTTTTTTTTTACAACATATTTATTTCTACCAAAGTCTATTTGTAGATTGTTGTTAGAAGCACTAGTATACCTAAACTTCAGTATTGACATTTTGATCACTATCAGCCAGATTACTAACGAAATAGCTTAAATGGGTGGTACTACCCGACATTTTCGATATACTTCTGTACACTGAAGAGGAAAGCGGACCCGAAAATTACTTATCACGTGAAATTAAAAAAAAAATTAGTGTTAAAACCTTGGAAAACCGACTGTTTGCCATTTTTGAATGATCATAGCGAACGAAGTCGATGTCTTAGATACTTTGTACAGTGCTTCAATAAATGGTATCAATTGTTATAAAATTGAATTTAAATGCGCTGTCAACATATTTTGAGATTTAAGGGCATAAGGATTCAAGCCACAAATTTAGGAAGTCGGGTTCATTTGCTAAAAAAATTAGGAAAATTCGAATACACATTCCTGCCAAAGGATTTTTTGGGGTTGCATTTTTCAAAGTTAAAAGAAAATATTTCCTTCATTATCCTGAATTAATCATTTCCTCACGCTTTGCTCTGTAACTTTGTGACCTACGTTTTGTAGCATATTACATAACTGATGAGTCACAGGTGACTCACCTGTAACGCAAAATGTCACACTCTGCTCTGTAACTGTGAGACATAATTTTTGTAACACGTATGTAACCATGTTATTACAGTGTTATGTTATATGTAGATGTTGTGTACCACTTATGGAAAGGTAAAATAACGATAAAATTACACAAAAAAATGTTTCATATATCACGCTGGGGATTCCAACCCTACCTAAATTACCTAACCTGAACCTATAAAGTTAAATCTACCGCACACTTGGATCTTGTCAACAAAATCTCAGCCAAGCTTGTTCAGTCCAGCCGTCCTATGAAAAATGGTGCATTAATTGATACCCAATATTTGATTTCGGATTTTTGTAGTGCTAGCATTTAAAAAATAGTCTATATGTTTCAGTCCAAATCCTGGGAGCCATGGTGTTTGTAAACAATCGTTGATGATAGCAAAAACAGGTTCTTTGTTTACTTTAACGAACATATTCGTCTAACATCATTCATTCTCACATTAAGTGTATAATAAGAGCTGTACTATTTGTTAAAGAATTGGCGAGGCAATGCATTCTTATGTTGTTGTTTATCACGGTGACTGATTATGAAATGAGGCTTGACGCAGTCCGTGGTGGTGGAGTGGGGGATGCCGCTACAGCCTAGTGCGTATGGTTATTAGACAATATTTGACATATTTTTTCATTTTTTTTCATAACGTAATTTTCCGGATTCAAATCTTTAAAAGAATAAGATATATATTATAAACAATCTAATAAGCAATAAATTAATGGCCAAATTGGAGAAGATAAATGAAAGAGTCTTAAACTCGAGGCATTAGATATAATTTTTTTGAGAAGTAAGTAAAAGATTTATAACCAGCACGGAAAGCTAGTCTAAATTATAGCAATAATATCTTGACACATCAATTTGTTGTTATATCAAAACTGTTTCCAATTTGAACATGTGAATTTAATTCCGGGCGAGCGCGTGGCATGCGACATAAGCTTCCCCCACTCCGCATCCATTGACTGCGTCGATTCTTTTCTGTGAATCAGACACAATTTTTTTTCTTTCAAACTAGTTCTCGGGTGAACCCGGCTTTTCATCATAGCCACGAAATAAGTCAAGTGACTGTTGAGATGAGGATGTTATTAGTTAATTTAATTCGATGTTTGAAATCATTTGCAATGATGTTTTAGATACAAAACTAGGAGCATGGTGTAGTTTGCAGTTCTTCTTTTACCGCTGTTGTCGATGACGTAGACTCTTCAACCTTTTTCTTCTCGCGTCACGATGTCGGGTCGATTGGCTCGGATGTAATGATTCGTGTGGATAATAACATCCCAATATAAGATATAATCTTCGGTTTCTAAAACGGACATTGAAATATATCTATAGAAAGTCATCCATTCTGTCAGGAGTCCTACGTTCAGGGTAAGTTGTTGATGTATAATGCCCGCCACATCATTATGTCTGTGCCTAGATTCTCTTTGAGCCATTACACGACAACCACCAATAATGTGCTCGATGGATTCGTTGGTATCTCTCAGCCAAATATTGGAGGCCTCACTCTCCACTTCATGTTGATCTAACGTTTTGGGGTGCTCGCCGTGGATGGCTTCCTGTCTCCATGGCGTTTCGAATTCCTCTATGATTTCTGCCCTGATATTCAAGGCCTCTTCTGAGGACAAATTCAAGGGCGTGTAGTCAAGATCAGCTTTACAGATGGTGTTGTATAGCATAACATCTCGCTTGCTGTTAAAATGGTTTCGCAACTGTATAACTTGTGTATGACATCTGCAATGCCCCTACCACCCCTATGTCGTGGTCAGACTACTCATTTAATGAGCCCAAATAAGTACGTGAGGACAGAGATGGCATATATGACTCGCCCTCAGTCATTGCCTCGATGTCATCCTCGAAATCGTTCTCTAGCTGTGCGGTCCCTAATTCTCCTCTGGTTAAATGCACTGTTCTGCATTTATCTAGTCCGAACTCCATGTGGATATCATTGGAAAACTGATTTGTGACATCGATCGCTTGCTGCAGTTTCTCGTCCGAACTAGCGTATAGCTTCAGGTCATCCATGAATAGAAGATGGGTCACTTGATGACCAGCCTCCTTATCATGTATTCGGAACTTATGAGACATGATATTTAGTGTTTTTCTGAGTGGGTTCATCGCTAAACAGAACCATAATGCACTGAAGGAGTCTCCTTGAAATATACCTGTCGTAATGCTTATTGATCTTGTTATCGTTGGTTGATTGTGATCAAAATACTTGCCTCTTGTACTACAAAGCATCATCGCACGACTTAGGGAGTCAATTATGCGTGGGCAGCTTTTGTATATTTTTAAGAATTCAAGCAAATGGTCATGTGGTACGCAAGGAAACGCTTGCTTGTAGTCTATGTATGCCATGTGCATGTTTCATTGACGTTTACGAGCTTGCGCCACGTCAACAGCGTCTATGGTGACTAGATATTTACTGCTCGCGATTTTCTACAACATCCTCTTTGTTCTTCTGTGAGGATGTCATTCTCGTCGCTATCTTTTGAAATTCAGATGGATTTTGAGCGTTTGGTCTTCTAGGCAACATATACGTAGTAGCCTGGAGAATAAAGCCCGTTAGCAGATCCTTTTCCAGTTCCTTGCTTTTTTCAAAACCGCTGAATCATCTAAAGCTGTGATGTTATTGAGCTCCATTCCAGGATTGTTGCTTGCTCCTGCTTTCTCCAGTTGAAATCACACAATGTCCAAATTGCTTCTGTTAGTTTTCATCCAAACATCCGACCAGTAGTTTGTCATGTCTTCCAATTGTGGGACTTCGGTGTCTTGCTAGTTATTTTGCTTTACTCAGTTCACGATAGAACCTTCTTTCATCTGCTAGAAAGGTTAGATTTTGTTGCCTTCTTGAATTATTTTTCTTGTACCGTTGGGGTCTATAATCTCATCCAATATTGCTGGTGTCAATGTCTCGATGTACCGAGGGTGCATGATTTTCTTAACTTGGTGTTAATGTCACAGATGCACAGTATACGAGAGTTTGCAGCTCTAACGCAGTTTGTGTTGCGGTCAAATGCATAGGTAAAACCTTGTTGTTCAGGTGTTCTATTGGTGCACGCAGATCATTTGTGAAGTTCATCTTAGGTAGAAAATGCCTTCGTGTTGGTTCTACATGTCTGAACTCTAGTTAAGCATGAACAAAATTCCTTTCAAGGTGCTGTAGTTTTTCTGGGATTTCGCTGTTCAGATCATCGTTATTAACGTCCGGATGTGGTTCTTGTGGATTCGGTACTTGATGTTCATTATCCCTAGCACCTATGCCTACAGCTTCAATCAGGTGTTCGTTGTCCACATCTTCCAAGGGCAGTTCATCAATAGGAAGCTGCTGTTCCACTTCTATTTCGATGGCAGCTATTTCAACAGCCGAAAGCAATCTGTTCACATCTCTGTTCATATGGTATGTCATATGGTATGCTTTTTCGCGTGGGGTTTCAAACTTCGCACTTTCATATTAGAGACGCACGGTTTCCTCATTTATTGTGGTATCCCACTTGATACTCTCCCACGGTATTTCTGTTGAGGTGGTTGGCTGCAAATGGGCAACGCTATTATTATTATTTAAATGGTCCCACCATCCATCCCACAGGTACTCACGAACTGGTACTTCGCTACTAAACTCGGTCGCGAAACGCGGTAAGTGATCAGTAGATTCGTTGATTTCAGTCGCTGTTTCGGAACTCTATATTCTGCTTGCGCATTCGTCATAATTCGCGACTACATATACTGGAGAGCCCGTCTATACGGATCCCACATTCACACTAGAGAGCCCTGTAAGGATCCAAAATCCATCCTGGAGAGCCCGTTCATAGGGTTCCAACATTCATCCTGGAGTGCCCGTTTATAGGGATCCAACGTTTATACTGGAGAGCCCGTTTATAGGGATCCACACATTCCGGGCCCCATTTCTTTCAAGATTTGTACGCGCCTCGCATGAACGGTTCTAGTGGAGGAGATCACGACCAGGTGGATGGTGACCTTGTTCACACTTCACACGGTCAGGATCTCCTGCTTCAGCTCCGAATATTTCTGAATCTTCTCAATATGTCGGAGCCTAATGTTATTGTTAAGAGAAACGCTTTTGTCTATTATTCTTACGTGTTGAACACGTTTGTCTAACCAGAGGACATCTGCACGATTGTGTCTGACTAGATGGTCAGTCAAAATAGTCCTGTCGAAGTAAAGGAGTTGGTGTTAGTTCTCTAGTACTTTAACTGGGCTATATTTGTAGTGAGACTCAAATCTCTCTAGTAAGCCAGTGTTCATAGAAATTTAATGGTGAATGATCCCAGCAACATCATTATGTCTGCGCGTGTATTCTTGCGAGGCAAGCATCGTACAGCCGTCAGTGATGTGCTCGATGTTCTCATTAGGATTTCCACGAAGGCGGCATCTGTCAATAACTGCCACCATATTGAGGATGTATTTTTGGTAATTCCTCGTCTTGATTACCCTGTTCTGGATGGCAATGACAAATCCCTCCGTTTCCGGAAAGAGTTCTCCCCGCCTTAACCAGAAGTTTGAGGCATCACTATCCACGCAAGGAAGATCTAATGTTTGGGGTTGTTACTTGTGCAATTGTTCACCTCGCCACTGAGCAGCTAGCTGTTCAGCGTTGAGATGTCCGATGTTGTGGAAATCAACGGTTGCCAGTTTTATTGGGGTAT
The DNA here is from genome assembly GCA_932178445.1 of Andricus quercusramuli. Lineage (NCBI taxonomy): Eukaryota > Metazoa > Arthropoda > Insecta > Hymenoptera > Cynipidae > Andricus > Andricus quercusramuli. The sequence continues at coordinate 238,771 of CAKNXH010060133.1, forward strand.
ACAAGTCAACTCTACAGATGTAGTTGTAGAGTGAGATGTTAGTCCTGTTTTGGAAATATCCGCGTAATTGCGTCACCTGAGAGTCACACGATCAACGAACACCCAAAATCCCTGTGCCTTCAAGCTTGCGTGGCAAAACTATTCTCTCTACAGCTGTCCTTTCATGGTGCATTCGGTGCTCAGACATTTTCACGCGGATGATTCTATTGAGCCTCTCGAGGTCAATCATGGACCAGGTGACCAAACCAAAGGAATATGTTAGGAGAGGAATGTCATGGGTGTTAATTGCCTTTGTGATGTTCTTTGAACTGAGAGATCCTGATGTCATAGGACAACTGCAGCAAGATGTTAAGTAGGCTGTTCAGTTGAGTGTCCAACTTAATGGGTTCAATGCTAAGCAAAACCATAGTGCGCTGAATGAATCACCCTGGAAGATTCCTCGTTTAATGGGCAAGGACCGGGTAACCCTTATCATCCCACGACTAAAAAATGTAATGCTTGTGCACCACGTGTGCATCGCGTGATCCAAAAGTTGGATAATGCGCGGACAGATCTGATATGTCTTAAGGTCTATCGTGACTTGGTCCTTGCAACCACGGGAGCCTCGACAGCAACGTTTTTGTTCTTCGGAGAGGACGTTGTTCCTCTCACAATATTTATAGACGAAGTCAGAAATGATAGCCGTGAGACACTTATAGAGGGTCCTCCGTCATAAAAGAGGGCAAGCGATCTGGGTTCTCCAAGATGTTTTGAAGGGCCCCAGCAAGGGCGGGTTGCAGAACTTCCAGGTATTTATACCAGAAGCTGTGCACCCCATCCACACCCGGCGCTTTCCAGTTCTTAGCCTTCTTTAGGATACGAGTCACATCGGATGCTGAGATGGATAGACTAGTCATCACATGCAACCGTGCAACTCTGTCTCAGGTGGTTCACAATAATTTGGAGTGTTGTTTTTGCCATCTGCAAGTCCGCGATAGAAACGTTTTTCGTCTGCTGCAAAATTCCAATCGTCATTCCTTCTCAAAATGGCTCTCTTAAATCGTCGCAGTCGCACTGACAGGACCATGAGCCTCTGCTTAAGATAGTTAATCACTTCGTCCAGGTTCGTTGATGTTCTTGAACTGATGTTATGCTCTTATTTTAGTGTTGCTCTTATTTGACTAATCTCGCCTTGAAGTCGAAACCTCCATGGAGGGACTGTCATCGTTCTTGGGGCATAGTTGGTAGTAGCCTGGCCTCTGAGTTTTATGCTCATCATCCTGGCACACGCGACTGCAGCGCAATATGCAAGAGTCTGCACCTGCAGGAAGCTCATATCCCGCTGCAAGAACAGAGGCCGTATATTGGTGTTTAAGCTACCAACTAACCGGAGAAGATCCTTGTTAACGCTAAATTTCGACAGACCTTTTCTCATTGATGGTTCTTGATCTGCGAACTCTAGGATGGCATCAGTGAAGCACACCATAAGACGCAGGCTTTCCTCATGCAGCTCCTCAATGAGGTCAGCAGGAGCAGGGGCAGGTTCCGGCATCTGCCTAATGGATCTTAACTGATCAGCAAGATGTTGTTCATTCACTCTATGGGCTTTTTCGGGATGAATACCCAAGAAAAGACGATGTTGTTCGCCCCTGATGGGCTCGCCCCGTGCTGTTGCCTGAAAGTGACATCTGGTCACGTCTCCATTCACTTCCGGCGTCCACCTAATCCTCTTTTTCGCCCGCGCACCCTGGAGTTGCTGGCGGAATGCATTCTCAACCTCTAATCTCATCCGGTTGATGGTTCTTCCAGGAAGGAGGTTCTCATCTATAATCTGACGTCTTCGCTGTTCAAGGTCATCTTGTGTTACTGTTCTCATTTCCGGGAAATTCCCTACAAAATTTTGGCGAAAGACCAGCCCGTCGAGAGAAGTTGTGGTCGCTCCCGTCTCGTGTTCAAATTGGCAGCGCATCAAGTACGCATCATGATGGGCTTGAAAGTTGATACGCAGCCGCTACATTCTTGCGGAAGTAGTCGGCTGGGGGAACCCAGCCGAAACATCCTCCGCAGGTGCAACTGATGTCCTGCTGCTTGCCGCTTTTGACCGATGTTCTGGCTGGACAGTTGCCCTTTCGGGTATCCCGGTGAGATCTACCTGTCCTTCACGTAGCTCACCACCACCGGCTTGCATGCTGCCACCCCCAGCGGTGGCACCAGGGGCGCCCCGACGATCCTCGGGAAGCGACCACCGTCTATATAGATTTAAAAATTTCTCTATGATAAATGGTTTTGGGTGTTCCTCTTAGTCCCTTTACTCGTCATTATCTGCCTGTCTGGCATGAGAAACCCTATCAGTAAAAATGCTACAGCCAGCATAGCCGTCAAACTCATGAGAGGCAGTTTTTGTCAGAGTTGGTTTTTGGTGAATAGCATGCACGGGGCAGACTTGAGAAACATATTGGACAGACCCATCGAGAGCTCGTCTCTACGTATAATGCCGTAGAACTTGCCATGAAGGGGTTTGTCAGCATGTTCTCTTAGCAGGAGCGTATGTTCTGCTTCCTGTATATGACTTTTGAGCACTAGAGGTGTTAGCGATGCTAGGCCATGTGTAGTGTCACTGGAATTAAATGGGAGGTCAAGCTCCTCTGCGGCCCTATCTGCAGCATGGTATAGAAACGTCGAAGCATTGGCGACTTCATGTTGATGTACGAGTCGCATAAGGTAATCCGTGCTTTTTAGAACTGAGCAGGCTGTAGCCAAAACCGTTCTTCGATGAGGACACTCTAAGCTTAGCAAGCCTCAACCCCCTTTATCGCGAGGGAGATATATTCGAGGTACGGAAGATCTAGGATGAAGACTTCGTTGTATTGTCATCATCTTGCGTGTGCTTCGATCAAGTTGCTTTAACTCATCGACGTTCTATTTTACTGCACCAAACGTGTAGAGCAGTATAGGAACGTTCAACATATTGGTCGTCTGGATCTTATTCTTTCCAGAGAATTCGGAAGCCCACATTTTTCTGAGAAATTGGCGATGTCTTTTTCCAAGGGTTGTTTTTAAGTTGGCACATTTTGGGTTTCCGCTTGCGGTATTCCAAGATGTGTCTATGTTTCTCCAATACTTAGATGTTGAATGGTATTTCCGCCTATTAGTTGAACATCCTGATTGCCACGGGATGATGTAGTTTCTAGTATTCCTTGGTATAGGTGGACGCAGGCACACTTGTCCAGTTCAAAGCTCATGCCAATCGCTTTAGAATACCCATTTACCGCCTCTAAAAGGATGTTAAGGTCCTTTTCTGAGGAAGCAAAGAGTTTAAGGTCGTCCATGTATAAAAGGTGGTTGACCTTATATTCTCTTCTATTCGGCGGGCCACATAGGTATCCAGAGCTTTTGCCTCGGAGCACAATAGATGGAGGCAAGAAGGAGGTGCAGAAAAGTATCGGACTTAGAGAGTCTCCTTGAAAGACCCCCCTCTTATATGTGATACAGCTTGTAGTCAGTTGTCTTTTGTCAGATGTTATGACAAATTTTGTCCGCTACAAGAGCATAAGCTCTTTTATGCATCTCACTATTTTTGGATGCACCTCTATGCACTCAAGGAGCTTAATAAGTAGCTCATGGTTCGTGTTAGCGAATGCCTTACATTAGTCAATGCAAGCCACGGACAGATTGCGTCGATACCTGATCGAGTCCTGGGTATTACACTGTCTATTAACAGCTTCTCCCTGCAACCTGCCAGCCCTTTCTTGCATCCACATTGTTCAACTATTACACTCCATACCGGCTCGATAGATGTTAATATCCTCTCTTTGAGGATGTCAGTGAATAGCTTGTAACTGGTGTTTGAGCAAGCTATGGGCCTGTAGTTCTTTGGACTTGATAAATCTCCGGTCTTAGGGATCAATACCGTGCGTCCTCCCACTAGCCACTGCGGGACGGGTTGTTCTCCGTTTAAAAAAGTAGTAAATATGCGAGCTTGATCTTGGTGCTTAGAAGTAAACTTCTTCCACCAAAAGTTGTTGATTTTATCTGGCCCTGGCGCCGAAAAGTTCTTAGTTCTAGCGATAACTTTCTTCACTTCTTCAGCAGTAATGAGTGGACACTCTTCCTCTGGTTCTTGTAACCTTTGCCTTTGGCAAAAGTTACGAAAGAGTGATATATCAGAAGCGTCTTCATTTAGCTGATAAGTATCTCCATATACTTGCTCCCAGAAGACTTGAATCTCTTCTCGACTAGGCGGTTTTTTAACTACACATGACGCTTTATTGAACAGACGGGAAGGATTAGTAGAAAAGGTGGAATTTTCCTGAATCCACTTAACTCGCCGTTCAAGGCGCTGTTTCGCTGTTGAAAGAGATCTTACTTTTTGCGTCCAGTGCTGCTTGATGGT
>CAKNXH010060134.1:0-15262 GCA_932178445.1 Andricus quercusramuli
TTTCAAAACACATCGTATTATAATACTTATTCTTTTATCGTACATAAAGTGTTCTATTCTTCTACAGAACGAAGATTGTGATGCTAAAAATGAATTTAATCAAACTAATATGGATATTATTTTTGGCATTCCAACATAATACTTTCTATTTCATAGTACAAACATTATTGTAATGAGAACGAACGAAGAAAGATTTAAATACTTAAAACTCATCTAAACAAACATTACTGGATTTTTGGTATAGAGTTATAATTAGAGAAAGGATTAGAACCACTGTGAAGTTAGCTGTCGAGTGCCGCTCGGCTCCCACACTCGGTGAACCACGACTAGACCATCAATATTGTAGATAGGTAAAATTTTGAAAAATGACGATATTTCGAATGGAATGAAAAGTAATTGAACTTGTGTTATTTGCCAATAAAAGAGTTTAAAATTGGATAATTGCGAATTGAAATTGAATCCAATTAGGTAGGAATTCTCCTTATTTTTTTTCCAAGCGATCAGAATTTAACAATTTTACTTTAGACTCAAGAATCTCGAAATCGAATGATTTCAGATTAAAATTTTGAAAGAGGACGATTTCAAAACGTTGAAAATTGAATATTTTTCAATGAAAATTTTCAGAAATAGCTCAATGAAAGCATTCAAAATGGAATGATTTAAAAGTGAAAACGTTTGAATTTTTATAAATTTAAATGAGAAGCGATTAAAGTTTCACAATTAGAAACTGAAAACTACATTGAACATTTGAAAGTAAAAGCTTCTGAAGTTCTAGAAATCTAAATTTTTATTCAATTTAAGAAATTATGATTTAACATGAAAATTGATTAGACAAATTTGAATATAAAATCAGAACATAATTTCACCTTTATTTTCACCGTCAAAATGGAAAAAGTTTCAATTATAAACCCTGTAAAACTGAATTGTTACAAAAAACGTTCAGAATAAAAAGCAATTTCAAATGAAAAATATTTAAAAATTTATACTACAAAAACTTGAAACTTAAACAAATCCGAACTTCATTTAAAAGAAAAAAAAAATGTGGTCGCGAAGAATTGTAATATGAAAACTTCTTTGTATTTAAACCAATTCCAATTTCATAAGTTTAAATTTTTCGATTAAAATTGAAATGTTTGAATTTCGAAAAGTATGATTAAAAATTTTAATTGTTAATTTCTAAACGATTTAAATATACTTAAAGTAATTTAAAAAGTTTAAATTTTGGTTTTAGAAAAATTTGTCGAATCAATTTTTATGACAAATCATATATTTTTTTAATTTGACGAAAATTTATATTTATAGATTTTCCGAAGCTTTTACTTTGGAATATTCAATTTAATTTTTAATTTCCAATTGTCAGATTTCAAACGCTTCGAATTGAAATTGATCAAAATTCAAAATTTTTCACATTTAAATTATTAAATTATTCTGAATGCTTTTAATTAGAAATAAAACAATTTCTATTTCTTTGAATTTTAAATAATCTATTATTGAACATTGTAATCAGAAAATATTCCATTTTTAATGTTTTGAAATTACCCTCTTTCGAAATTTTAATCTGAAATCTTTCAATTTTGAGATTCTTGAATTCGAATTCAAATTGTTTAATCCTGAACGCTTTGAATTAGAAATGAGACAATTTCAACTCCTTCCTAATGAAATTGTCAAAATTGAAAAATTTTAGTTTAAGATGTTGAATTTTAAAAGATTCTGTTTCAAATTTCTGACAATTTAAAATCATCCAGTTTAAACGCTTTTACTCAGAAATGATATAAGGTCAATTACTTTAAATTCCATTCGAAATATTGTCCTTTTCTTTAAATTTTACCTATCTTACATATTTGGAATTGTAACGTTTTCAATTCCAAATCATTTCATACATTCATCATAAATTTCAGACGCTTTCAATTTGAAGTTATCAAAAACAAATGATGGTATAGCTGGGGTGGTTCTTCGTGTGTGAGAGCCGCGCGGCGCTCGACAGCGAACTTTTCACAGTGGCTCTAATCCGCTCTCTAGTTATAATATAGTTCTGATTATAGCAGGTCATCAATAGTTGTTATAGTGTGACGTTTGAACGCTCAAAATTAATATAAACTAACTTGGATGGATAATATTTTACGCAATATATTATAATACTTTTTATTTTATAGCACAATTGATGCTATTGGGGAATTTCATTTTAACTCATCTTAACAATTTCAGCTATTGTTAGTGATTTGGATGAAAATTCTAATATTCGTTCTCTTAGGTGTTAAAAGAAAAACACTACAATAATTTTATTTCTTGAAAACTAAGAAAGATCACATTTTGACATTTACAGGCCTTTTAGAGCACATTGTAAGCTATCTATAAAAAAAATAAAGAAAATTAAAAGTAGATTTTCTTCAGAAATTCAGTTTGAATATGTGTTTTTGAAAATTCAAGAAGTTTTAGAAATTTGTTTTCAAAAAATATTTCTTCAAAACTTAGTCTTATTACGAATAATTAAAGAAATATACATCTCAATAGCATTAAAATCACCAAAGTTTTGGAAGTTAAACAAAAAATTCTCATAAGTTTTTTGAATTTTTTTCAAATTATTTTTGGGGTTTTTCTTTCAACACCAAAGAGAACGGATACTAGACATTACATCAAAATTACTAACATTGGGTGAAATTCTTCAGATTATTTGACATGGAATTGCTCTATTTTTGTACTAGACGAAGAAACATAACGCTTAAAATTATATTAAAGCCACTTCGATAGATATCACTTTTCACATGGTATTATAATACTTTTGAAGTAATTAAAAAAACTTTCTAACATAACGTTTAAAATTAATTCAAGCCAATGGCGATTGATAATACTTTCTGCACGGTATTATAATACTTGTTATTTGACAGCACAATTCAGGCTATTGAGCAATTCCATGTTGACTCATCTGTAGAATTTCAGCTATTGTTAGTAATTTTGATAAAAATTCTAATATCCGTTCTCTTCGGTGTTAAAAGAAAAACCCTAAAATAATGTTATTTCTTGAAAACTAAGAAAGATCCCATTTTGACATGCACAGGGCTTTTAGAGCACATTATAAGCTATCTATAAAAAAATAAGAAAATGAAAAGTAGATTTTCTTCAGAAATTCAGTTTGAATATGTGTTTTTGAAAATTTAAGAAGTTTTAGAATTTTGTTTTCAACAAATATTTCTTCAAAACTTAAATTTAAGAAATATACACCTCAATAGCATTAAAATCACCAAAGTTTTGGAAATTCAAGAAAAATTCTCATAAGTTTTTTGAATTTTTCTCAAATTATTTTTGGGGGTTTTCTTTCAACACCAAAGAGAACGGATACTAGACCTTACATCAAAATTACTAACATTAGGTGAAATTCTTCAGATTATTTGACATGGAATTGCTCTGTTTTTGTACTAAACGAAGAAACATAACGCTTAAAATGATATTAAAGCCACTTCGATAGATATCACTTTTTACATGGTATTATAATACTTTTGAAGTAAATGAAAAAACTTTACAACGTAACGCTTTAAATTAATTTAAACCAACAGCGACCATCATCTCCATTTTTGACATCTTTTTTGGCAAGAAGAAGGTTTCGAAGGTATTGCTCAGTTATTAATCTTGGAATTTGTGAAGTGATTGGTTGATTGAAAATACCAGATCTGACTGGGATCAGGCAACATCTTTGCAAAAGATTCATTTTCGATTCTGAAAAAGAACATGGAAATTAAAAATTTAGATATCACGGAAACAATATGCACAATGAATAAATTAGTCTTTTTTGAAGATTTGAATTTACTTTAAAAAATTTTTTTTAACGGGGTTATTGTGATAAAGAGAAAATTTGCAATGAAAAGCAAATTAGGTATTATATCTTTTATTGGAACATAATAATTATATCTCTTATTATTTGTAGGAAAAATGTGGCTGCAATTAGTTATTGCTTTAATCGAGTATTGCTTCCTGATAGAGAGAGATTTGTAACTACCTAAATTGGCAAATCTACTTTTCTGTCATATTTCGGTTAATTCGATCTCAGTAACACGAAAAAGCAATTTAAAATAAATAACCGCATGTGTTTGTGTAACTTTTTTCTGTTTACCAAATCTCGAAAAGTAAAAAAGCAAAGGTCATGAAATTTTCATCTAGATCGCCGAATTAAAAGTGTTTTTTGCCTTTAGAAATGAAAGAGACATTTTTTTGATATTCGAAATACAACAACACTACATATATCTTTCTCCTCTTTGAATTACTTTTTTCAAAAAGAAAATTATTATAAATTTCCGTCTCCAATTTCGAATTATTTGTAAAATTCTGTGAAAACTTCTGAATATCTTTCAACATCATTCTAATTTTTGCTAAAATTAAAAAAAAGCCTGTAAAATTTAAAAATGCATTAAAATCTTTTTACATCTGTTTAAACATTCTTTTGATTTTTTTTTTTAAAATAAGAAATCAGTTTCAACTTTGCTAGGAATGTTCATGAAATCTTTTCAAATTTTTAATTATTTTTCAATCTTTTCAAAACTTTTAAATATCTCTTAAACTAACTCGATTGTTTCTAAATTAATAATTGGTGAATTGTTATTTATTCCTCAACATTTATTTTAAAAAATATTCTTTATTACTCTTGTGAAAATGATTTTGCAAAATGAAAAAACATTTCAAATTTTCCAACGAATCTGAAGAAAATTTTTGTATCATCTTGAAACCTTTCAAAATCCTTAAGTGCATGTTACACTTATCTGATTTCTACCTTACCCACATTTTTTTTATCATACAAATTCCACAAGAAATGGAATACCGAGATGAAAGTTGGGGTAAATGAAGAAAAGGGACTAAGGAACGTTTATGTACTAATAGATTTTCACAATTATAAAAAATTGTGTTTGGAATTTTTTGTACACGTAAAAACTTATCAGTACATAGATTTTCGTATGGAGTTGGTATAATCCACAAAAAATTTTTGGTAGAGTAGGAATCGGATAAGTGTTACATGCCCTTAAAATGATTCCAACTTTCATGTCGAAATCTTGAAAAATCTACATTTTCTTATAATTTTTTTGAAATTATTTGAAGTATGAAATTAAATTTAAAATTAATTGTTAATCCTTTCGAAACTTCTAAAAGGTCTCTTGAACTTACTTGATTTTTTAAAATTAATAATGTTCCAAATTGTTACCTATACATCAAAATTAAAAAATGTCACTTCAAAATTACAAAACAAAAAAAAAAAGAACAATTTAAATTATAACGTTCAAAACTTACATTGAGCTTTCTGACATTTTTAAGATTCAAGGATTTCTATTTCAAACAATTGACATTTTTCAAATAGAAATAGAAATCTTCTAAAAAAATTTGAAGTCGCTTAAAACCTTTGAAATGTTTTGAGATGTGGTGTAGTGTGCCCTTTTTGAAATTCTTGTATTCTTTTGAAATTTTCATGACATCTTTATGAAAGCTTTCTTGTTCACGTGAAATCATTAAAATATTCGTGAAATCTTTCATTAATCTTTGTTTGTGAAATCTTTTGTGTTCGTTTAAAATCACTGAATCTTTTCAAAATTTTCAAAATTTTTTCAAATCGTTAAAAGTCTTTGAAATATTTGTGAAATCTTGTGTATTCATTTGAAATTATTAAAATACTTTAAATATTTGTGCAATCTTTTAAATGTTTTGGAATCTTGGAAATCTGGTCTACTATACCTTTTTTAAAATCTTTAAAATCCTTGAAAACTTTTGAAAATTTTAAAATCTGTGTGAAACGTTCGAAATGTTTGTGAATATTAAAGATATTCTGATTAAAAGTAACATTGGTTACGTGATACATAAAAAAAAAATTGATTAGCATTTCGAACTCGAAAGTTCATTGCCTCACTACCCGATTCGGGTAGTGTTTCTAGGTGGATAAATGCTACCAGTGTGGGTCCACCACACCCACGACGGGTCAACAGCACGCAGTATTTTCCGAACGGTCACCCATCGAAGTACTAACCGCGCCCAACACTGCTTAACTTCAGTGATCTAACGGGAACTGGTGTTTTCAGCGTCGTATCGCCGTTGAGATACATATATTGCCAAATTGCTTTATTTTTATAATCAACACTGAATATCTGGTCATGACGTTTATTCAAGCGGAATACCGCAACCAAAATAAATTCACGGGCATTATTAGTTATTGAATCGGAACTTGAAATGAGTCACTCGCAATTTCAAATTAACAACAATCAAAGTTTCTAATTACAAAATCAAAATACAGCTATCGAAATTCCGTATATTTCTCGCAGGTGCACCACAATCACGGCTAACCTAAAAACAAATAATCTATCCGAACACTTTCCAAATAAGAGAAAAAACCCGGTTTTGTTACTTCCAATGTTTATCTAAACCAACAAATAATGCGCCACATGTTTACTGGATTCAATTTCTACCGAAAACCTACAAAAATGAAAAAATAGATAACTCCCGATTTCCTCAATGGAAAAAGAAATTAGACTTATCTTAGCAATTCGTCAGAAGATACTAGCAGAAAAATTACAAGAGCGTTCTTGGTCGAAAATCTATCAAATATGAGCTTCCAGTAACTTCAATGTACTTCAAACCGCGTTCTTAAAGATTCTGAAATAAAATAAATAAAATATCGCTTGCGGAACTCCACTGATATATATCAATATCAGTACGGATGCGGAACTCGGAACGAGACAAACAAAATGGCAGCCTTCTCGACCTGCGCACTCAATGTAACTTTATTTCCCTTTTATTTATCCAAGGGATTCTCAAATTCAGCAGAAAAGTTATATACATCATTTCCACCCGTACAGTTTACAATATTTTGTCTCAATTTGGATTTGCATCTCAGTAATTATAAAATTTTCTTTCTAAATTCCGTGTACTTGTGTCTTTGCGTTTTTCGTCTTTTGAAATTTCACGTCCTCGCGGGTAAAGATGGTGCTGCCATTTACTCCAGGATTCTTGCTAAATATATTTAATTTTCCTTCACCCTGAGCGGAAAACCACTCAAATGATGATTCTCTCCCTCTTTTAAATGCAATCAATGTTTGAATTAAGTCTTATTTATAGTCCAACGAATTGTAGTGGAATATATACGAATTCCAATTTACAATATTTAATTTTGCGAAAGGCATCGTATCGCATTGACACTATTCAATATTTTATTTCACAGAAGGCATTGTACGGCATTCGATTTATAAAGTCGACGAACGGCATTTAATGGCATTAGCCTTGTCAATGCAATCTGCCGCAGAAGGCATTGTATGGCATTCAACTGAAAATATCTCGAAACAGCTTTGAATGGCATTAACTTGATTCAATACTTTGCGTCATGAAAGGCATTGTAATGCATTCAAGTGGGTGGCTCGGCCAACCGCATTGAATAGCATTAACGCCAATTCACTTAACAGTCTTACCATTATTATTATTATTATTTTTTTTTTAACTTTTTCTCGGGTGAACCCGGTTTTTCGTCATAGCCACGGACTAAGTCAAGTGACTGATGAGATCAGGATGTTATAAGTTATTTCAATACGTTGTTTGAAATCATTTACGATGATGTTGTAGGTACAAAATTAGAAGCATGATGTAGTTTGCAGTTTGGCTTTGCCGCTGTTATCCTTACACAGCGGCCGTGAGTTTTGAAGGTGACACCAGTCGCCACTTGATGCTTTCTTAGAGCTACCATGTATCACGCCATAGGTTCTTAGTCACTTGCTTCCTGATGGTCTAGGAAGTTTCTTACAATGCGACAGGTGTTTAATAAAACCGCCTTTTGAGCTGCCGCCAGTACCCTACTGACTCCTAAGTGTTCATGATGTTCAGTGCATCTTGCGTGCACATTGCCTGTAGCCGAAATCACAATAGGATGAATAGATGCATGTTTCACATTCCTCCATGTTGCCTTAACTTCATGCCTTAGCTCGCTATACTTATGAATCTTGGTTGTATAGGTTGCCTGCCAATTTCGGTTGAGCGGACAAGCAATGTCGATGATGTAGACTCTTCCACCTTTTTTCTCTCACATCACAATGTCAGGTCGATTGGCTCGGATGTAATGATCCGTCTGGATAGTCACATCCCAATATAAGATGTAATCTTCATTTTCTAAAACGGACATTGGAATGTATCTATAGAAAGGCATCCATTCTGTTGAGAGTCCTAGGTTTAAGGCAAGTTGTTGATGTTTAATGCCCGCCACATCATTATGTGTGTGCGTGTATTCTCTTTGAGCCATTACTCTTTGACAACCATCAATAATGTGCTCGATGGATTCGTTGGTATCTCCACATAATCGGCACCGGTCAACCACGTCTTGATGTAACACGTGTTTGCGATAATTCCTGGTGCTGACAACTCTATCCTGAATCGCAATGACGAATCCTTCCGTTTCTGGATACAGGAGTCCCTTTTTCAGCCAAATATTGGATGCCTCACTATCCACTTCATATTGATCTAGCGTTTTGGGGTGTTCGCTGTGGATGGCTTTCTGTCTCCATTGCGTTTCTAATTTCTCTATGTTTTCTGCCCTGATATTCAAGGCCTCCTCTGAGGACAAATTCAAATGCGTGTAGTCAAGATCCGCTTTACAGATGGTGTTGTAAAGCGTAACATCTCGCTTGCTGTTAAAATAGTCTCGCAACTGTGTAATTTGTGACTCACACAGTTTTCTGACATCTACAATGCCTCTGCCCCCTCTATGTCGTGGTAGAACTACCCTTTTTGAGAAGTTGTAGGCTCCGGAAGCTTCGATCATGATTCCTTAAAGAAACCAATCCCAAAGCTACTGGAACGTGTACGTCATCCGCTTCTGCTCCTTCTGTCCTATAAGGTAAGCAAGAGCGGGAAATTTACGCGTGATAACATCGGGCAACACTGTTCCTTGGAGTCAGGTCTCTAGCCGCGGATGACCTTACGCGGCAGACAAGACAGCTGGAGATGAAGTTTCACCTCTGGATACTTTTTTAGAGCTACCAATCTTTGTAGAATTTAAGAGGAACAGTTTTGACGGACCAGATGGAGTGATCCCAGGAGAAAAGCCTTTCGCATCCGGTTCGCGATGAAATGAGCATGACGCTGGCAAGCCGGAATCTTGTTGAGTTGGCTAATAAATGAAGCTTTCATACCTCCAAGGCAGCCGATTATGAGAATGATAAGATGGACTTTGTAGCCTTGGTATTAGCTTCAGCTAATTTGTCCATCCTGAGGAAGACTTTAGATTTCCTACTTCTCATGTTGGGATTATCGGCTATCTGCAAAGGTGGTCTTGCTGGAACGGGTGAAATGTTCGCTGGAGGATGTTGCTCCTGTTTCTGTTGATGAAGAGCTTCATATCCGTTTTTTCGCAAGAAGGATACCTGATCTCTTAAATACTGAGGCGTTTTATGAGCATATTCCGGGTGCATATTGCCCCAACGGTCATGTAACCTCTTCATGAATCCTCTCCGCGCCGGTGAGCTTCTTTGCCAACAGGTAAGAAGGTCCCTCCTGAGTTGGTCCGACCATTTAAATCGATGTTGTCGCATTTGTCCGGGGTCATTACCTGGTCGTTGCCTCGGTTCGTTCCTATTGCCACTCCCAACTGAACCATGGCCTCCATCCGAGAGAGGCCTATTGTGGGGAACTACTCTTATTATTATTTTTTTTTCAAACCTTTTCTCGGGTTAACCCGGTTTTTCGTCATAGCCACGGACTAAGTCAAGTGACCGATGAGATCAGGATGTTATAAGTTATTTCAATACATTGTTTGAAATCATTTACGATGATGTTCTAGGTACAAAATTAGAAGCATGATGTAGTTTGCAGTTTGGCTTTGCCGCTGTTATCCTTACACAGCGGCCGTGGGTGTTGAAGGTGACACCAGTCGCCTCTGGATGCTTCCTTAGAGCTACCATGTATCACGCCATAGATTCTTAGTCACTTGCTTCCTGATGGTCTAGGAAGTTTCTTACAATGCGACAGGTGTTTAATAAAACCGCCTTTTGAGCTGCCGCCAGTACCCTACTGACTCCTAAATGTTTAAGATGTTCAGTGCATCTTGCGTGCACATTGCCTGTAGCCGAAATCACAATAGGATGAATAGATGCATGTTTCACATTCCTCAATATTGCCTTAACTTCATGCCTTAGCTCGCTATACTTATGAATCTTGGTTGTATAGGTTGCCTGCAAATTTCGGTTGAGCGGACAAGCAATGTCGATGATGTAGACTCTTCCACCTTTTTTCTCTCGCATCACGATGTCAGGTCGATTCGCTCGGATGTTATGATCCGTCTGGATGGTCACATCCCAATATAAGATGTAATCTTCATTTTCTAAAACTGACATTGGAATGTATCTATAGAAAGGCATCCATTCTGTTAAGAGTCCTAGGTTTAAGGCAAGTTGTTGATGTACAATGCCCGCCACATCATTATGTCTGTGCGTATATTCTCTTTGAGCCATTACGCGACAACCATCAATAATGTGCTCGATGGATTCGTTGGTATCTCCACATAATCGGCACCGGTCAACCACGTCTTGATGTATCACGTGTTTGCGATCATTCCTGGTGCTGACAACTCTATCCTGAATCGCAATGACGAATCCTTCGGTTTTTGGATACAGGAGTCCCTTTCTCAGCCAATATTTCTGTCCTGGCATACTACTCTAGCTTCATTCACGTCCATGCATTTTTTCATGCAGGCTCTTGTATTTCTATGGCTTCTTATGTCCCTTCGTATTAGTTTCTCATTCACAGATTCTAACCATTCTTTCGGCGGTCTACCTCTGGGCATTCTGCCATTTACTTTACCTTTATACACTTCCCTAATAGCATGGGCACCTTCGCGGGCACCTTCGGAACTTTCCCGCAACGTGTAAAATGTCCGCCCTTGGGAACGTTCCAGGAACGTTCCACTGGGACCTGAGGGGAACCTGCCATTATTGTTGTTTTCAACAACAATTATCTCGTAAACCGTAAGAGATAGGTAAGAATGGATGTCATTTTTGAATTTTTAGTACCGCAAATACTACACTATAATATGATATCCGTATCATAAATTGACATCGATTTTGACCTTTCACTTACGTTTCACGCGTTTTTTATTGATAATAATAACAATAACGTTAATTTATGTTTGGAACGTTCCAGTGGAACGTTCCTGGAACGTTCCCAAGCGGCGGACATTTTACACCTCCCTGGAACGTTCCGTGCTATTAGGGTTGCTTGGTCAGTCGTTCATCTTCCATTCTTTCAAGATGTCCGAACCACCTCAGCTGATTTATTTCCCATATGTCAACTAGTGTCTCCCCTGTACCACATTCTTTGAGGATTGTCTCGTTTCGTACTTTGTCCATCAGTGCTTTCCCGCATATTATGCGCAGAGGTTTCATGCCGATCGCGTTGATTTTACTCCTGTCCTTTTCTTGACAGGTCCATGTCTCGCTACCGTATAGTACAGTCGGTACGAAAATAGAGTTATGTATGGCCATTTTAGCTTTTTTGATATGTTTTTATTTGTGAGGATGGACCCTGCTCTACCGATAACCTGCTTACCCTTATTCATGCGCCTATCTAATTCCCCATCTATTTTTCCGTCGCTAGTGAATAGACTACCTAGATATACGTACTTGTCAACGTGTTCTAATCTCATCATTTAGGACAATGTTGCATATTGTTTTCTCACTTTTTCCCTCAAACAGAATGACTTTCGTTTTATTCACGTTAATTTTGAGGTCCATGTTCTTCATGCTTGTATTAAGTTTATCCAACATTCTTAGCAAGTCTTCGACTGATTCTGCCATAACAATCTTGTCATCTGCGAAAGCCAACCCACGTATCTTGACGGTTTCGAGATCTATACCTTTTTCGTCGAAGAGGGCAGTTCTTAGACACTTATCCATTAATATGATAAAAAGCCACGAGGACATAACACATCCTTGCTTCACACCTTGCATAATATCGAACCAGTCACTCAGTTTCCCATTTACCCTTACACTCGCTTTACTACCTGTATATATATTGTTTTTATTGCTTGTAGGAGCCCTCCATTCACTCCATACTCCTTAAGGACTTCCCAAAGTTTACTTCTATTTACCGTGTCGAATGCTTTTTCTAGGTCAATAAATGCACAGAAAACTTTCTTTCCTACTCTCAAGCTTTTTTCTGTGATCTGTCTTAGGCTAAATATCTGATCTGTACATGATCTTCCTGGCATAAATCCACTTTGGACTTCCCATATCTTCTCTTCTGTAATTTCCATTACCCTACGAATAAGTATTTTTGAGTATATTTTACTTACGGTACTTAATAGGCTGATACCTCTGTAATTACTGCAGTTGCTTCTATCTTCCTTTCTTTTATATATTGGTACAATAATCGCGTTTCTCCAATCGTCTGGGACTTTTCCTGTCTCGAAACATAAATTTATTAATTCGCACAACCTGTGAGGTATGTACTCGCCACCGTATTTAAGCGTTTCAGCGCTAATATTGTCTATACCCGCAGCCTTACCGTTTTTCAAGTTCTTAATTATATCTCTGACCTCAGTGACACAGACTTTTTCAATTGGGTTTTCTAGTGCATTATGTTCTATGTCGCAGTTTTGTTGCCATATATCTTCACTTCCTAATAGTTCTTTAGAAGAGTCTTTTAAAGCGTCTACTATCCCGTCTATATCATATAGCATTTCGCCTTTACTGTTTCTCATGCTAGCAAACTCTGCACTTTTACTTTCCTTCAACTGTTTATATAATAGTTTCATAATTCCTTCAAAGCAGTTTTTTATTTTGTTCTCTTCGTCTGTTCTGATTTTCTCTTTACTCTCTTTGACTAGTCGTTTAACTTTCCTATTTTTGTGTCTGTAATCAGTTTTAAGTGTAGTTCTCTCCTCATCGCTAAGACCTGTCATGTTCAGCGTTTTAATGTGTGATTCTTTCTTTTCTTTTTGGGCTGCTGCAATTTCATCGTTCCACCACGCATCGCCATACTTTCTTCCTACAACCGCCGTACCACATATTTCGGTCGCAGTTTTGATAATGATATCCCGTAACAAAGTCCACGCGACCTCTATATCTTTATTGCTTATAAGCGCTTCCCACGTTGCCCTATCTATGCATTCAGTTAACCTCTTTTTAAACTCTGTTTGCACTTCTTGTCTCTGTAAATTTTAAATTTTTATTCGTGTTTGTTTCGTTTTCCTTGTTTTCTTTGTTCTCCATCCCTGTCCTAAGTTTATTTTGCAGACTAAAAGGTAATGATCAGAATTGCAATCGGAACCCCTCATGACTCTTGTATCTTTAACTAGTTCTCTTAATCTTTCATCCGCAATAACAAAGTCAATTATGCTGTGGCTATTTCCTATGCGCCAGGTGTACATGTGGATCATTTTATGTCTAAACCAAGTATTTGTAATAAATAGGCCCTTTTCTAAGCATAAGCTAACTAGCTTTTCCCCATTATAATTTTTTCTTGTTGGATCTCCAAAATTACCTAGCACCCTTTCTGTATCTGTATCGTGACGTTGGACACCGACCCATCCGTTCATGTCTCCTAGCAGAATTATTCTTTCACCTTGATCGCAAATACTTATTGTATCATTAGGAGTGTCCCAGAAGGCGTCCTTAACTTCCCTCGAATCGCTATCAACTGCTGCGTAGCACGCTACGATGAATAATCTTCTGATTCCTACCTTTACTCTAGCCCATAGCAATCTGGGTGATACAAAATTATGCTCTATGAGATGACGACTTGCTTTTTCATTCATAATTAAACCGAACCCTTGACTACGATGCGATTCGCTATCTACTCCTGACCATATTTCACAACCGCCTTTCAACACCCCATTTTCTATGCTTCAAAATACGCAACCCTTTTTCTTTGTCTCAAGTACACAAAGAATATCTAGTTTCCTTACGTGCATAGTTTCTCGTAGTTCTCTTATCTTAAGATCATTCACTCCTCTAGCATTCCAAACACCCAGTCTCCATTCATCGCCCGAAACACGACCTTTACGTTTACCGTGTGCATGCCTTTGGTCATTCCGAGTTTCAGTCCATTCCGAGGCTACTTTATTGTTTGTATTATTCATGTTTAGATTGTACTCCCAACTATCACCTGTATGCGCGACATTTGTTTTGCGAGTCGAAATCCTGTCCGAATTAAGCAGTAATGGGACTTATGGTAGAGTCAAGCTTTGGAAGTAAAAAAATCGACTGATCTGTAGCACGTAATATTTGAGACTAACCGAGGAAATTGCCCTTTTTTTTGTCTATTGTGTCAAGTGGCTCCACATGTATTCGTTTGAGGAATAGAAAAAGAAGAGTCTAGACTCCCTAAAATTCTTCGAATTTCCTTTAAACGCTGTATCAATTCGAAAATTCGTCAAAATCGTTTAAAATATCACAAAAAACATGAAGATTCACTGAAATTAGGGAAGATTTTAAATATACCAAAAGTCACTGAAATACCGTGAAACTTATCAATTCTTTCAAATTCGACAAGGAAATATTATAGAATTATATGTATAAAATTTCCTCCTGAGATTCAAAACGTCCCAAAAAATTCCCGGGAGATATTTTTAAATTCTCTCAGAGCATTTGATTCGAATAAACAGCCGCCTGTAATATTTTTAAACAAAAACAACTTTCAACCAAGGTGAACGGATATTTGTTCAAAATAGTTCAATTTATGGCATATAAAGAGTATAACACCCCCCACCCCCCGGACAGGAAAATAGTTCAATTTTGAAAAATGATTAATTTTACAATCTATTTTTAAAAGTAAAAGTGATGGCTTAGCTTGCTATTTTTCCGCCTTGTCTTCAGAGATCTTCTTCACTTTTGAGAGGTAATTTAGAACAATAGAGGGATTAAATAGCGTGTTTTCGGAAAAAGCTAATTGAAAAGTAATTGCGCAAAAATCGACCGGTTTACTGGGCAGTTAGGATTTTTATTCTTTGAAAGTAAGAAAATCGGCTGATCTCTAGCACGTAATATTTGAGACTGACCGAGGAAATTGCTCTTTTTTTGTCATGTGTCAAGTGGCTCCAGATATAGTCGTTTGAGGAATAGAAAAAGAAGAGTCTAGACTCCCTAAAATTCTTCGAATTTCCTTTAAACGCTGTATCAATTCGAAAATTCGTTACAATCGTTTAAAATAACACAAAAAACATGAAGATTCACTGAAATTAGGGAAGATTTCAAATATACCAAAAGTCACTAAAATACCGTGAAACTTCTCAATTCTTTCAAATTCGACAAGGAGTTAT
>CAKNXH010060134.1:15662-48335 GCA_932178445.1 Andricus quercusramuli
CCCCCCCCCCGGACAGGAAAATAGTTCAATTTTGAAAAACGATTAATTTTACAATCTATTTTTAAAAGTAAAAGTGATGGCTTAGCTTGCTATTTTTCCGCCTTGTCTTCAGAGATCTTCTTCACTTTTGAGAGGTAATTTAGAACAACAGAGGGATTAACTAGCGTGTTTTCGAAAAAAAGCTAATTGAGAAGTAATCGCGCAAAAATCGACCGGTTTACTGGGCAGTTAGGATTTTTATTCTTTGGAAGTAAGAAAATTGACTGATCTCTAGCACGTAATATTTGAGACTAACCGAGGAAATTGCCCTTTTTTTGTCTATTTTGTCAAGTGGCTCCACATGTATTCGTTTGAGGAATAGAAAAAGAAGAGTCTAGACTCCCTAAAATTCTTCGAATTTCCTTCAAACGCTGTATCAATTAGAAAATTCGTTAAAATCGTTTAAAATATCACAAAAAACATGAAGATTCACTGAAATTAGTGAAGATTTCAGATATACCAAAAGTCACTGAAGTACCGTGAAACTTCCCAATTCCTTCAAATTCGACAAGGTGTTATTATAGAATTATATATATAAAATTTCCTGCTGAGATTCAAAACGTACCAAAAAATTCCCGGGAGATATCTTTCAATTCTCTCAGAGCATTTGATTCAAATAAACAGCCGCTTGTAATATTTTTAAAGACGAAGAACTTTCAACCAAGGTGAACGGATATTTGTTCAAAATAGTTCAATCTATGGCATATAAAGAATATCACACCCCACCTCCCCACTCCCTCCCCCCCTCGGACAGGAAAATAGTTCAATTTCAAAAAATGATTAATTTTACAATCTATTTTTGAAAGTAAAAGTGATGGCTTAGCTTGCTATTTTTCCGCCTTGTCTTCAGAGATCTTCTTCACTTTTGAGAGGTAATTTAGAAAAATAGCGGGATTAAATAGCGTGTTTTCAAAAAAAAGCTAATTGAAAAGTAATCGCGCAAGAATCGACCGGTTTACTGGGCAGTTAGGATTTTTATTCTTTGGAAGTAAGAAAATCGACTGATCTCTAGCACGTAATATTTGAGACTAACCGAGGAAATTGCCCTTTTTTTGTCTATTGTGTCAAGTGGCTCCACATGTATTCGTTTGAGGAATACAAAAAAAGAGTCTAGACTCCCTAAAATTCTTCGAATTTCCTTTAAGCGCTGTATCAATTCGAAAATTCGTTTAAATCGTTTAAAATATCACAAAAAACATGAAGATTCACTGAAATTAGGGAAGATTTCAAATATACGAAAAGTCACTGAAATACCGTGAAACTTCTCAATTCTTTCAAATTCGACAAGGATTTATTAAAGAATTATATATATAAAATTTCCTCCTGAGATTCGAAACGTCCCAAAAAATTCCCGGGAGATATTTGCAAATTCTCTCAGAGCATTTGATTCAAATAAACAGCCGCTTGTTATATTTTCAAACAAAAAGAACTTTCAACCAAGGTGAACGGATATTTGTTCAAAATAGTTCAATTTATGGCATATAAAGAGTATAACACCCCCCTCCCTCCCCCCCGGACAGGAAAAAAGTTCAGTTTTGAAAAATGAATAATTTTACAATCTATTTTTCAAAGTAAAAGTGATGGCTTAGCCTGCTATTTTTCCGCCTTGTCTTCAGAGATCTTCTTCACTTTTGAGAGGTAATTTAGAACAATAGAGGGACTAAATAGCGGGTTCTCGCAAGCAAGCTAATTGAAAAGTAATCGCACAAAAATCGACCGGTTTACTGGGCAGTTAGGATTTTTATTCTTTGGAAGTAAGAAAATCGACGGATCTCTAGCTCGTAATATTTGAGACTAACCGAGGAAATTGCCCTTTTTTTTGTCTATTGTGCCAAGAGGCTCCACATGTATTCGTTTGAGGAATAGAAAAAAAGAGTCTAGACTCCCTAAAATTCTTCGAATTTCCTTTAAGCGCTGTATCAATTCGAAAATTAGTTAATATCGTTTAAAATATCACAAAAAACATGAAGATTCACTGAAATCAGGGAAGATTTCAGATATACCAAAAGTCACTGAAATACCGTGAAACTTCTGAATTCTTTCAAATTCGACAAGGAGTTATTATAGAATTATATATATAAAATTTCCTCCTGAGATTCAAAACGTCCCAAAAAATTCCCGGGAGATATTTGCAAATTCTCTCAGAGCATTTGATTCAAATGAACAGCCGCTTGTAATATTTTCAAACAAAAAGAGCTTTCAACCAAGGTGAACGGATATTTTTTCAAAATAGTTCAATTTATGGCATATAAAGAGTATCACACCCCTCTCCCCCACCCCCGGACGGGTAAATAGTTCAATTTTGAAAAATGATTAATTTTACAATCTATTTTTAAAAGTAAAAGTGATGGCTTATCTTGCTATTTTTCCGCCTTGTCTTCAAAGATCTTCTTCACTTTTGAGAGGCAATTTAGAACAATAGAGGGATTAAATAGCGGGTTCTCGAAAACAAGCTAATTAAAAAGTAATGGCGCAAAAATCGACCGGTTTACTGGGCAGTTAGGATTTTTATTCTTTGGAAGTAAGAAATTCGACTGATCTCTAGCACGTAATATTTGAGACTAACCGAGGAAATTGCCCCTTTTTTTGTCTATTGTGTCAAGTGACTCCACATGTATTCGTTTGAGGAATAGAAAAAAAGAGTCTAGACTCCCTAAAACTCTTCGAATTTCCTTTAAGCGCTGTATCAATTCGAAAATTCGTTTAAGTCGTTTAAAATATCACAAAAAACATGAAGATTCACTGAAATTAGGGAAGATTTCAAATATACCAAAAGTCACTGAAATACCGTGAAACTTCTCAATTCTTTCAAATTCGACAAGGAGTTATCATAGAATTATATATATAAAATTTCCTCCGGAGATTCAAAACGTCCCAAAAAATTCCCGGGAGATATTTGCAAATTCTCTCAGAGCATTTGATTCAAATAAACAGCCGCTTGTAATATTTTTAAACAAAAAGAACTTTCAACCAAGGTGAACGGATATTTGTTCAGAATAGTTCAATTTATGGCATATAAAGAGTATAACCCCCCCCCCCCCCTCCTCCGCCTCCACCCCGGACAGAAAAATAGTTCAATTTCGAAAAATGATTAATTTTACAATCTATTTTTAAAATTAAAAGTGATGGCTTAGCTTGCTATTCTTCCGCCTTGTCTTCAGAGATCTTCTTTACTTTTGAGAGGTAATTTAGAACAATAGAGGGATTAACTGGCGTGTTTTCGAAAAAAAGCTAATTGAAAAGTAATCGCGCAAAAATCGACCGGTGTACTGGGCAGTTAGGATTTTTATTCTTTGGAAGTAAGAAAATCGACTGATCTCTAGCACGTAATATTTGAGACTGACCGAGGAAATTGCCCTTTTTTTTGTCTATTGTGTCAAGTGGTTCCACATGTAGTCGTTTGAGGAATAGAAAAAGAAGAGTCTAGACTCCCTAAAATTCTTCGAATTTCCTTTAAACGCTGTCTCAATTCGGAAATTCGTTAAAATCGTTCAAAATATCACAAAAAACCTGAAGATTCACTGAAATTAGGGAAGATTTCAAATATACGAAAAGTCACTGAAATACCGTGAAACTTCTCAATTCTTTCAAATTCGACAAGGATTTATTAAAGAATTATATATATAAAATTTCCTCCTGAGATTCGAAACGTCCCAAAAAATTCCCGGGAGGTTATTTGCACATTCTCTCAGAGCATTTGATTCAAATTTTTGTCTATTGTGTCAAGTGGCCCCACATGTATCCGTTTGAGGAATAGAAAAAGAAGAGTCTAGACTCCGTAAAATTCTTGGAAGTTCCTCTAAACGCTGTATCAATTCGAAAATTCGTTAAAATCGTTCAAAATATCACAAAAAACATGAAGATTCACTGAAATTAGGGAAGATTTCAGATATACCAAAAGTCACTGAAATACCGTGAAACTTCTCAATTCTTTCAAATTCGACACGGAGTTATTATAGAATTATATATATATAAAATTTCCTCCTGAGATTCAAAACGTCCCGAAAAATTCCTGGGAGATATTTTCAAATTCTCTCAGAGCATTTGATTCAAATAAACAGCCGCTTGTAATATTTTTAAACAAAAAGAACTTTCAACCAAGGTGAACGGATATTTGTTCAAAATAGTTCAATTTATGGCATATAAAGAGTATAACACCCCCACACCCCCCGGGCAGGAAAATAGTTCAATTTTGAAAAATGATTAATTTTACAATCTATTTTTGAAAGTAAAAGTGATGGCTTAGCTTGCCATTTTTCCGCCTTGTCTTCAGAGATCTTCTTCACTTTTGAGAGGTAATTTAGAACAATAGAGGGATTAAATAGCGTGTTTTCGAGAAAAGATAATTGAAAAGTAATCGCGCAAAAATCGACCGGTTTACTGGGCAGTTAGGATTTTTATTCTTTGAAAGTAAGAAAATCGACTGATCTCTAGCACGTTATATTTGAGACTAACCGAGGAAATTGCCCTTTTTTTTGTCTATTGTGTCAAGTGGCTCCACATGTATTCGTTCGAGGAAGAGAAAGAAAAGAGTCTAGACTCCCTAAAATTCTTCGAATTTCCTTTAAACGCTGTATGAATTCGAAAATTCGTTAATATCGTTTAAAATATCACAAAAAACATGAAGATTCGCTGAAATTAGGGAAGATTTCAGATATACCAAAAGTCACTGAAAAACCGTGAAACTTCTCAATTCTTTCAAATTCGACAAGGAGTTATTATAGAATTATATATATAAAATTTCCTCCTGAGATTCAAAACGTCCCGAAAAATTCCCGGGAGATATTTTCAAATTCTCTCGGAGCATTTGATTCGAATAAACAGCCGCTTGAAATATTTTTAAACAAAAAGAACTTTCAACCAAGGTGAACGGATTTTTTTTTGAAATAGTTAAATTTATGGCATATAAAGAGTATAACGCCCCCCCCCCCCGGACGGGTAAATAGTTCAATTTAGAAAAATGATTAATTTTACAATCTATTTTCGAAAGTAAAAGTGATGGCTTAGCTTGCTATTTTTCCGCCTTGTCTTCAGAGATCTTCTTCACTTTTGAAAGGTAATTGAGAACAATAGAGGGATTAAATAGCGTGTTTTCGAAAAAAAGCTAATTGAAAAGTAATCGCGCAAAAATCGACCGGTGTACTGGGCAGTTAGGATTTTTATTCTTTGGAAGTAAGAAAATCGACTGATCTCTAGCACGTAATATTTGAGACTGACCGAGGTAATTGCCCCTTTTTTTGTCTATTGTGTCAAGTGGCTCCACATGTAGTCGTTTGAGGAATAGAAAAAGAAGAGTCTAGACTCCCTAAAATTCTTCGAATTTCCTTTAAACGCTGTCTCAATTCGGGAATTCGTTAAAATCGTTCAAAATATCACAAAAAACATGAAGATTCACTGAAATTAGGGAAGATTTCAAATATACCAAAAGTCACTGAAATACCGTGAAACTTCTCAATTCTCTCAAATTCGACAAGGAGTTATTATAGAATTATATATATAAAATTTCCTCCTGACATTCAAAACGTCCCAAAAAATTCCCGGGAGATATTTTCAAATTCTCTCAGAGCATTTGATTCAAATAAACAGCCGCCTGTAATATTTTTAAACAAAAAGAACTTTCAACCAAGTTGAACGGATATTTGTTCAAAATAGTTCAATTTCTGGCATATAAAGAGTATAACACCCCCCTCCTCCGCCTCCCCCCCCCCGGACAGAAAAATAGTTCAATTTCGAAAAATGATTAATTTTACAATCTATTTTTAAAATTAAAAGTGATGGCTTAGCTTGCTATTTGTCCGCCTTGTCTTCAGAGATCCTCTTCACTTTTGAGAGGTAATTTAGAACAATAGAGGGATTAAATAGCGTTTTTTCGAAAAAAAGCTAATTGAAAAGTAATCGCGCAAAAATCGACCGGTTTAGTCAGTTTAATGCCTTTCCATTTGTGCGCATTGAAAATGATTGGAACGAGACAAGATTCAAGCCATAAAACGCATTTAATGGCATTTTGGACAAAAATGCAATCAGTACGCATTTCAAGGCATTGAATTGCCTACTTTTTTAAATGCCATTCTATGCGTCTCAATGAACTCCTTGTTACCGGGAAGAAACATCGGATGGCCAATATATCTTCAAGAGAAAACCAGTGGGAAGTTGCAGGCGGAAGAATATGACAGACTAGGTTCACGAGAATGAAGTTGAAAAAAAGTGTAGCATTTGATGTAAAATTCAAAAGAGAAGTGTACTACGCTATCCTAGACCACGTGATCCAGAATGAAACTGTGCGGTTTGAAGCATTGTACGAACTTTGTAAAAGTTTCTCTGTTAATTTTAAATTGCGCGTTTTATCTGAAGACGAAATTAAAAAATAAGCAACTGATCTGCTGTACATATACACCACGGACCTGCATCATGAGCTAGTGGATGAAGCTAAAATGTTGAAATGCATTTTTGTTGCAAATTTCGGCAAAGTAATTCTGCAACCTTTAGAGCAACATAATACACTTCCAAGAACCAATCTTAATTGTTTGTTTTCAAAATTCTGCATTGCATCCTTCAGAGTGAAGTCAGTTCATTGTATGATACATCTAGTATCTAGTATCTTTTATAATTTGTGAATATTTTTCTGCCCATGTACGAATTTGCAACTAAGGTTCAGCAATTAAAAATTTGTTGTAAAGCTGCGTTCAAACTGCGCTTTATCGGCATGATGGAATAATATATACGACATACAACAAAGATAGTGCACCTGCGTCTTCTCATTATCGTTCTCTGTTGCTTCCAGCATAGTTAACATAATTGAAATCTTTGCGATCTCTTTTGAGATTGTGAAATATTTTGCAATCTTTTGAAATATTTTTATTTATTGTTCAATTCATTTGAGATATAATTTAAATTCAACTTTTATCAAAGATGTTTATAAGCAAATGTCTTGGGGGGTAGTTTAGGACGCAAGTATAATTTTTTCAATATCTTTTCAATAATTTGTCAAAGGGCCAGGATTTATCAAACCAATAGTATTCTATATACACGGTTCATTGCCAACGGCGATACCACGGTGAAAAAACCAGTCCTCGTTAGATCACTGAAGTTAGGCAGTGTTGGGCGCGGTTAGTACTTGGATGGGTGACCGTTCGGGATACTGCGTACTGTTGGCCCGTCGTAGGTGTGGTGAGCCCAAACTTGTAGTTATTTATTACAAGAAACTATCCACCTAGAAACACTACCCGAATCGGGTAGTGTCACGCCTACCCCGAAAGGGAAATGGCTTAATGGTATACATACATTGTAAATCTTGCAATGGTAAGACTTTGGATAATTTATTTAAAACCGATTACACTTAATTGTCGTGATCACTGTTATCGTTCTTAATTTTGAATAATAGCAGATTTTCGCTGGGTTTTAGTTAAGCAGAACTATCAAAGCCTTTTTAGAGGAGTCAAGTCAGGTTCATACCTCGGAACGCGGGAGTTATGCACGAATTTTTAATGAATCTTTTGCATTGTGTTGCTGAAAGTATGTAATAAAAAGCTAAAAAAGAAGCAATGTGTGCACATTCCAAAATAAATTTGTTTAATTCCAAAAAATCTATTATAAAGTTGAATAACTTGAATTAATAAAGTTCACGAGCCATAAAAATACTGTGTATATGTATATAAGGGTTGCTGATCATGGATTTAGGGTAAAAAATTCAACATAACAGACTAAATGTTTTCAACATTGTACAATTTTTTTGCAAAAAATAAGATAAATTTTTCATATTTAGCATAGATATTCCTTAAGGCATTGAAGAAGGATATGAAATAAGTTGGACCCGGAAATAAGGGTAAACACCCTTTAATAAAGCAAAGCACGCCCACAAAATGACTTTTGACGTTTATTTTGAAGAGGATGCATTGGACAATAATGCCTGAATATAAGAAAATAGTACTTACAATTTACAATAAGATTGATGGTATCAATTTTTTCCTTAGGGTCATACTTTTTGAATAATCAACTCCCAGAGTATGGGCTGGATTGTACCGCTCGAGTGGCACGCTCCTTTCATAGAGCATATCTCGAAATGAGGTTATTTCTGGACGAAAGTGTACATATGTAACAAAAATTGCACAGAATTTTCCGTTCTACTATTTGAGTTTTAAACATTTTTCTCGAAAAAACATTTGATTTCGAGATATGTCCTGAGAAAGGAGCGTAACATTCGTACAGTGCGACTCACCCCCTACACTGAGGGTTGATTACTCAAAAAATATGACCCGGAGAGGAAAAATTCATACCATCATTCTTCTTGTACATTGTTGATACGTACTATTTTTCTATATTCAGGCATTTTTGTCCAATGCACCTTTTCCAAACCAAACGTGAAAAATCATTTTTGGGGGCTGCATTACTCGATTTGAGGGTATTTTCACCCCAATTTCGAGTGCAACTTATTTTATATTCATTTTCAATGCTCTAAGGAATATGTAGGCCAAATATGTAAACTTTATTATTTTTTTTTTCCTAATAAAGTTTAGAAATGTTACAAACTTTTGGTCCTCCATTTTGAAATTGTTTACCCTCAGTTCATAATCGGCAACCCTTATATGCATGACCACACTGTTTTTGCTGCTCGAAAAGTTTTTTATTCAAGTTATTCAACTTTATAATAGATTTTTTGGAATGTATAGCCCCCAGGTTCTGAGTTTTTGCACTTTTAACATCCAGTCCCTTGATCACAAAAGTGTTTCCACTGGAGGTATTTTCGTTAGACATTTGTATATCACTGAAAAGGATAGAGTGTGAAAGAGACAATTTATTCATTGCTTCAGTAAGCTCCACTTAAATCGGTTGCAGTAGATTCAATTTTCTTATCCATCACCGTTTTGAAGTGAACGTTCGCAGCTTTCCGGGACACTAGCACTCTCAGTGGACACAGATGTTGAGAAAAGTCATTAGAATGTTGTAAAAACGTCCAATGATATTGTCCAACTTTATTAAGCCTGACATACGACCTTTTTGGGACGTTTAAATTACGTTTCTCTACCTTTAGATCCGAAAATCGTTCTTTGAACTTTCTAATTAGGGTAATTTTGGAAGAGATGCCACACATTTTCAAAAATCGATACTATGTACATCAAAGTGAATCGAAGAATAATCAGTTGAATAATTGTTAATAATTGTTAGATGAACCTACAACATGCCACAGAACGCCGCACCTGATTAATTTGTAAATTAAACTATTTTAAGGTTGTTATATACCACGCTGAAAACACCAGTTCCCGTTAGATCACTGAAGTTAAGCAGTGTTGGGCGCGGTTAGTACTTGGATGGGTGACCGTTCGGGAATACTGCGTGTTGTTGACCCGTCGTGGGTGTGGTGGACCCACACTGGTAGTATTTATCCACCTAGAAACACTACCCGAATCGGGTAGTGAGGCAATGAACTTTCGAGTTCGAAATGCTAATCAATTTTTTTTTTTTTATACAACAGAAATTCGTACTCCAGCTTGATATTATATATGTGTATATTGTTCATAAGGTTTGTGTAGGTCGATTTACCATTAAAATCGTTATGAAAAAAGTTATCAACGATTCTTGTTCAACCATTCTTATATCAATAATTCTTATCTATTTCCTTGAGCTAATTATTTTTGGGTGAATAATCTACTATTATATTTTTGGTTGAGAATTCATCGTTTTGGTTAAGCAAAATTTTATTTCGTTGAAAATTTAGTTATTTTGCTGAAAATGTAAAATTTGTTTCAAAAAGTCATCCTTTTTGTTGGAAAATTCGTCTTTTTGGATTGACCATTCAACTATTCTAGTAGAAAATTCATATCTAGGTAGCGCACCCTCAGCCGATAAGTGCGGCATCTCTCCGGGAGTTTCTATGTGGCATCTATACCAACTGTCGAACAGAAATGCCGCACCCGGAAATTTTCTACTGAAAACATCGATTACGGTGTACGTGATCAAAATGCTTTCTCGAAGAATCCAACTTACCTGTGTGTTCACGTCACAAAAGACAGAGTCACATTGAATAACACGACTGCAAAGCGACTCTATATATATATGAGATGTAGAGAGAGCGGCATCTCACCCGGCGCGGCTTCTTTCCCGGAATTACCCTAGGTATTTTTTTCACTGGGCTACGACGTGACACACCTAATTTTATACCCAGACACTTGAACCTCGTACCATAATAGAAAAGCATTTAGAACGCTGATTCAATACAACTTTTGAACTCAGATTACACTTGTTTAGATGAACCGAGAAATTTCGAATTTCCGGAATTCTCTTATTAAATTAAGAACACCTGGACATTAAAATACAGATGTTTCATTTTTTGCCAGTATCTGAGAATGTTAATGTAGTGAATGCCTTTTCCGGTTTTTTGATGCTTTTATTTAAATATTGCCAACATGCTTCGACTCGGATCCGAGTCCTTTTGAGGGCGTAGCTCTGTAGATGATACAATAAAATATTGTGACAAATTTTGTTCAAAAAGTTTTGACTCAAAATAGAGTTAAAGTAATACAATTAAGTATATACATTGTGCTTAACTTATCATTAGTTAACACGAATTAAATATAAAATAAATAAATTATATTAATATAATATTAATATAATAATGAAATATAACATTAATATGTTAAAATATAGAAATAACATGTTTAAAAAAATTATTAACTTATAATCAACCACATTAATGTATATGGTCAATTCAGGCCAATTCCGATCTTCAAATTTTCGGAACTGGTCATTTACAATTGGTGCATATCCCTAGTTCGGCAATAAGTGAGACCAATTTACTAAAATTAAAACTTTTTTACCACCTCCTCAAAATACTATTGTAAATGATTTTATGATATCGTTTCTTCACCTGGAAATATTTCTTTCTTTTCAAGGAAACTACAATGCAGCAGATTCTCGATTTTCGGAGTCATCATTATTCAAATGCACTAGACAAGGGTTTCATCCTGATCCTCGAAACTGTAGTGTATTTTACAGATGTGTCGATTGGGGCTACAGTAGAACACTGACTAGTTTTAAATTTGAGTGCAGTGCTGGTACAGTTTTTTCAAAAAATAAAGGTAATATTTGCGTGCATCCAAATGAGAGTGAAAGACATGAATGTAATGATTTACGAAACGAAATTGATTCTGATTGGCAAAATTCTCAGCATTATTCTAATCCTGCCACAGTGGCATCTTCAAAAAGTAGCTATCTATCAGGAAATGGAAATTATGTGACTGCGAACAATCATTGCCGCTACGAAGAGTTTATGCTAGATCCTGAAGATTGTAGAAAATTTTACAGATGTGTGAAAGAAGGATCAGATAAATATGTGATGTATGAATTCACGTGTGGAACTGGAACAATTTGGGATCAAGATACACAAGGATGTAATCACCCTTGGGCGGTCTCACGGAAAGAGTGTACAAATTCAGTTCCAGAATTAAACACCAACGACACTGAAGAGCAGTGGAATGGAGATAGTTCTACGAGCCATCCTCTAGATGCCAGTGTAATACCTAAATATTCAAGCTATTCTGTTTATTCAAGTCAGCTTAACCAACCAGCTTATCCTAATCAACCTGACCAATCTGTTTATCCCAGTCAACCTAATCAACCTGCGTATCAAAGTAAAGCAAGTCAACCTACTGATTCTGGACTACCCAAAAAACCCAGTGTTTCTGGACAAATTGATTATCCTATTCATCCAGTACAACCGGATACACCCAATTACCCTCAACAGATGAATAAACTAACATCTTCCGGATCGCATCGTATTTCACATGCATTTGACACATCCGGTGCTCCATCTACTCCAGCAATTTTAGTATTGCCACCAAGGCCAATAATATCAAATTCTGAAATACATAAGCCATTTGTTGCTGAATCAATAAATGAAAGAATAATAGATTCATCAGAAACACCAGAATTCCCTAAGGCCCCAGGCTCTGGACCCCCACAACAAGAATTTCGTAGTATTTCTGGATCTGGAACAAGTGAAGTAGCTCATGTCCATGTATTATGTTCAGAAGAAGGTTTTTTTGCTGATCCAAAAAACTGCCGAAAGTTCTATCGATGTGTTGACGAAGGATCTAAGTATACTAAATATGAATTTCAATGCGGTTCGGGCACTGGGTGGGATTTGAGACTTCAATCTTGCAATCACTTGCACCTTCTACCCAACTGTGTTTCTGTGAATAATACTACACGTAACAATGATGAGTCAGAGCCCTTCTCAAGTGATGGAAACTTGATAACTGAAGAAACAAATGACCAAAGCCCTTTAATCATTGCACTTGATCCCGTGATTAGTACTATATCATCTGACAATATATCGACTATTTTAGGTAGTAACAACAGTAAGTCTACTTCTAGTACTCGATCGTCCTTTGCAGTGGCATCTGAAACCAGTTATTTACATTCTACAATTTCATCTTCATATTTACCTACTAATATTGTGGGTCCCACAACTCCATACTATGAAATCACATCAGCAACCTCTTTTTCTTCTGCATATAGTTATTTAACATCATCACAACGCCCATCTCAGAGTCGAACACAAGGAATTCCTAACACCGCAACTGATAGTGGTCAAATATCTTCGACGACTTCATCTCCAACAAGCTCGGCATCATCAACCGAGTCAACGAAGTCAGGAAGCACAGATTGTCCAGGGGATGGTTTCTTCCCCAATATAAATGATTGTAAAAAATTCTATCGTTGCATACGAGATTCTTCAGGATTTAGAAGATTTGATTTCGATTGTGGCCCAGGAACTGCTTGGGATCAAGGTCTACAAACATGCAATTATGTTTCACAAGTTTCTTCATGCAAATCGGCAAAAAATGAAATCGAACAAGGCAGTTCAACACCTTCGAAGCCTGCAATCTCGGGTATATCTGAGATGTTGACCACTTTGAGTTCGAATAAAGTAACTGAAAGTTATACATCCAGTGACAGTAGTTTACAGCCTCCTTCTGCCAACAAAAATTGCTCACCCTCTAAACAAAACAACACTGTATCGTGTAGTATTCCAGGCTTTTATGCTCATTCAACAAGATGCGATAAATTCTATCGTTGTGTATATAACGAAAACGGTTTTAATGTTTACCACTTTGACTGTCCACCTGGAACTATATTCGATCCCAGTATTAGCGTTTGTAATTATCCGGAATCAGTTTACCCAGATAGAGATTGCTTTTTGGGACAAGGTACTGCACATTCTGAACCTTCAACCTCAGAAAAGCCATTAACATCTCCTGTAGATATTCAGGAAACAGCAAGTACTGCCAATCTGTTCGGAAGCACTACTCTAAGAGCAGAAAATGGTTCCCAGGAATCAACCACATTATCAGAAACGTTGGGACCATCTTTGGAAACGACGGCTTTACAATCAGAAAACGAATCTACAGAAATGAGTACAGCGAGCATCTCCGCAGTCGGCACACTACCCGAAGCCAATACACAAACCGAAGTCAATTCAGTAACTATTGAATCGATTTCAACTACTCAGTTAAATGAAGCAGGTTCAACAGAAGAAAATCTATGGATGACTGAAGAAGGCTCCATGCCCACTGAAAATACGTCGGAAATATCTAGTTCTCAGGAATCTACGACAATAACAGAAGTTATGCAGCAAACAACAGAAAATATAATTGATTCTACCGAACAATCTGGTTCAGAATTACAGGAATCAACTACACAAACTTTGGGCATGACAAGTGCCTCTACACCGTCCTCAGAACAAGGCATTGTTAGCTGTCCAATAGCTGCAAACCTAACAGATGAGCAAGTACTTCTGGTATGTCCAACTGGTTTTAGACGTCATCCAAAATTCTGCAATCTCCTTTATCAATGTACTTCAGAGGGTAACATGGAAATTAAGATTTTAACACTCAGTTGTCCTGAAAATACTATATTTGATGACATGAAAGTTCAGTGTCTTCCGGAAGCAGAAAGTTCACAACCTTGCATGGGAAATAAAGCGAATGCTAGGTTCTACCGACGACTCGGAGAAAATTCGATATCACCTGTAAGTAATAATTTTCACCATCATCACACGGTTTATTGTTTCAATTTATAAAATTTTAATTAGTGCCTATCTAAAGAAGAGCGACTGTATATTGTAAAGGACCTACATTTTTTTAAACATGTATGCCAGAAAACAGCGGAGATCCTTCCTTTTTTGCTTTCGACCGCTCGTGCCTTTCTTCGACTCGTGCTTCTGAACACTTGCCCAGATATTTAACGCCTCCTCCGACCAGTGCCGTATATTGCTCGTTTTCTCTTCTCTTCATTGAGATATTGCTCGTTTTCTTTCCGACTTTGATAGAGTTTATCATCTTCTTTTGAAATGCACCGAAAAATTTCAAAAAAGTTTAAAATTAAAAAAACGGCGGTGCTTCCACTGAAGGTATTACAAAAGGCAATTGTTTCGTTAATTGATTAATTCATTCATTCAGTACCAAAAACAAAAGTTTCCAACCAAAGAGCCCGAATTTTCCAAAAAATACATTAAGTTTCAGCCAAATAGGGGGCGTTATTTCTCAAGTGTACCCACTCAAAAAGGCGAAGTTGTCCGATCTAAGTTAAACTTAGGCAAAGTGTTGTGCTATTGGATAGTAGTATATGGGGAAAAAATTTTTTCATTTGGATAAGTATTGACCGAGGGGGAGGGGGTAACATTTTTGGGATTTTCGTGTATATCGTCTATTTCGGCAATTTTTAACTCTTCTAACAGCGATGAAAAAAATTTGGTCTAGTACAGTTTCGATGGGGGTTTTCACGCCCTTTCGATTGGTGCTACGCATTTTATCGAAAACTGAATATTTGACCTTCAAAACTGAAGGTCAAAAATAAATTTCACTTTTTTTTGGAAAAACGACAGGCTTTCTTTTAAGACCAAAAAAAAACCAAAAAGTTTTTTTTTTGGTCTTAAAAGAAAGCCCAGGTTTTTTCCTATAAGACCATGTAGATTAGAAAGTGAGATTCAAATTTTTAATGTATGAAAATAAGCGTTCAGTACCCCGGTACGCTCGTGACACTGGCTCTTGTGCCCCGCCCGTAGTACAACGTGGTACACCTTCATATGATTTTTTAATTTATATTTTCGAAAGTTGAGTAATAGCCACGGCAAAAAATATCGCTATATATATTCTACTTTTATTGTAGTTTGGATTTTTCAACTTATTAAGTTAAAATATTAATTTTAAGATAAAATAGAATTTGAAAAAAAAACAGTTTTCGAACTTCCGCTACCATTCCCACGCTTTGTTATTTTTCAACCCAGTTTTTTATTGGCTATGGCCCCTAAAACAGGTGAAAATAATCGAAGAGAATGGACTCAGAAATGCTTCAATCCTTTCAAGAAGTAGAATCATAACGAGACGCGAAATACACGCCGTATTTCTAAAGGCTTACGATCGCAATTTCCTACACTATCTGCAAAACTAAAAATTTGTGCTTCATGTAGGAAAGAGCTCAGTAAACTGAAAGAAATACCAGCGTCAAATTTAGATGACACCAATGAGCCTCGTAATAATGTTCTTGCGGATAAAAACGTTTATGGTGTTAAAACTAATAAAATCGTCACGTCAAATGAAGAAATCATGTCAAATGATGATGAAGATCCAGACTTCTCCTTCAGAAAACTCGAGAAGAATGTTACGCTGTGCAATGACAAATATCATGAGGCCGCAGTTGAAGTTCTAGATCAAATCAAAGAGAAGTTTAAATCTTCAACGAGTAGAGCTGAGAAAATTCAACTTCTCACACTTGCTCCAAAGTCTTGGAGTCGCAGACAACTAATGGTCGAATTCGAGACATCCGAACGACAAGCTAAAAATGCGAAAAAGTTGGTTGCTAGCAATGGTATTTTAACCCTGCCTACGCCAAAAAGAGGAAGGCCTTTGAGTCTTGAAACTGAAGACCTCGTATCCAAATTTTATGAGCGTGACGACATGAGTCGCTTAATGCCTGGAATGAAGGATTGTGTGTCTGTTCGACTGAGTGACAAGAAAGTTCTCGTTCAGAAAAGATTGATTTTGTGCAATTTAAATGAATTGTATGCAGAATTCCAGTCAGAACATGAAGATATTAAAATAGGCTTCACGAAATTCACACAACTCAGACCGAAACATTGCGTTTTGGCAGGGAGTAGCGGTACCCACACAGTATGCGTTTGTGTTCACCATGAAAACGTGAAGTTAATGCTAAAAGAAATAAACATGCAATATTTAACGAACGATTCAGAGTTAATTTTAAATGGTTATCGCGATTGTTTAAAGTTATTTGTGTGCCCTGATGCGACAAGTTCCTGCCAATTAGGAGAATGCCAAAATTGCCCAGGTATTACTGAAATTAAAGATAACATGATTGAAGCTTTTGATGATGAGGATTTGGAAGAAATCAAATTTGATTCTTGGCTGCAGACTGACAGATGTACTTTAAAGACGCTGATGCTGAATGTTGATGAATTTGTGAATGAGCTTTGTGAAGCGTTGCTGAAGCTAAGAACGCATCATTTCCTTGCTACAGAGCAGTCATTATTTTTCAAAAATCTAAAGATAACTTTGAAAAATGGTGAATTCGTTATCTTATTTGATTTCGCTGAGAACTTTAAGTTTGTGCTCCAAAACTCGGCGCAAGGATTTCACTGGAATAATGATCAGGCCACAATATTCACAGTAGTTATTTATCATGTAAAAGATGGAGAACTCAAGCACAAAAGCATGGCAATCATATCAGACAATTTGAGTCATGACACTGTTGCCGTTTATGAGTACCAGAAGATAATTCTGCATTATCTTAAGGCAAATTTTTCAGTCCAAAAGGTTTACTACGTCTCAGATGGAGCAGGTCAGCATTTTAAGAACAAGAGCAATTTTGCTAATATCCTAGCTCACAAGGCAGATTTCGGAATTCCAGCTGAGTAGCATTACCATCCTACCGCTCATAATAAGGGTGCATGTGATGGCATAGGGGCGAATGTTAAACGAAATGCAGGAAGGTTTAGCCTACAGTTTTCCGCTGAAGATCGCATTCTAGATGCTTCATCTCTATTTCAGTGGGCAAAGAAGTACTGCAAGCAAACTGAAATCATTTTTAGTAGCAAGGAAGATCACAAAGCCACTGCTAAAGATCTGAAAAGTAGATTCGACGCTACAGTAACAATCAAAGGGACTTTGCAATACCATGCATTCATACCTACTGAAGATGGGAGACTTCAATTGAAGAGATTTTCTTCAGCCACGGAATACGACTACTTCCCAAAAGAGAAGAAACGAAAATTGGAAAAAAAAGTGAAAACAACTGTCACTAAAAAAACGAAAGGCGGAAAGAAAGGCAGATAGAAGACCAGACATCAGCAAAAAAAATCTCCAAGCTTCAATTTTACTTAATCCATAAAACCACTTTTTCGACCCGACCTCTTATTCAATAACTAGATTTTCCAAAATTCAAAATTTTTTCAAAATTCATCAGTGAACGTAATGCAGGCATTTAAATAATGACAGTCTCAACCCTGCAAATTGCAGAGAGCGTTCAAATATACTAGCATATATTATTGCTTTTGAAAAAAAAAAACAATACCATGAAGGCACCACGGTGCGCTGCGGGGCTATAGCGCCAGTGTCACGAGCGTACCAGAGTACTCAACGCTTATTTTCATACATTAAAAATTTGAATCCCACTTTCTAATCTACATGGTCTTATAGAAAAAAATCTGGGCTTTATTTTAAGACCAAAAAAAAAAAAAAACCTGTCGTTTTTCCAAAAAAAGTGAAATTTATTTTGACCTTCAGTTTTGAAGGTCAAATATTTATTTTTCGATAAAATGCGTAGCAACAATCGAAAGGGCGTGAAAACCCCTATTGAAACTGTACTAGACCAAATTTTTTTCATCGCTATTAGAAGAGTTAAAAATTGTCGAATCAGACCATATCCACGAAAATCCCAAAACTTTTACCCCCTCCCCCTCGGTAAATACTTATCCGAATGACAAAATTTTTTTCCCATATCCTACTATACAATAGCACAACACTTTGCCTAAGTTTAACTTGGATCAGACAACTTCGACTTCTTGAGTGGATACACTTGAGAAATAACGCCCCATAGATGAAACTGAAGAAGATCAATTTCTTTCAGCCACGTACTTAAATCTTCAACTAAAACAAAATACATTTTCAACTATAAACGGAACACTTCAATTCATATTTTAAAAATGTATTTAAAAAACGAATTTTTAACGAAATGCGTAGACTTTTTACAAAGTAATTAGATTTTCAAATCAAGAATGTAAGTTTTTAGCCTTATTATTGAATCTTCACCTGTGAAAATAAATTGTAAACTAAAAAAAAAATTTACATTTTCCACCAAACATCAAAATTATTATTACAATTTATCTGGTCAAAACCATAACATCAAAAATATAAAACATTCGAATGTTGGAAAATAAAATCTTACAAGTTAAGGAATGACGTCGGAATCCAACTTGTAGGAATTGTGAAAAAATTTCTCTCGTCTCTCAGTAGCTTAGTGGGTAGGGCACCAGACCGGCAATCTGGAAGACCTGGGTTCGGTTCCCAACTGAGCTAGATAGCAATTTTTTCACAATTGAAAAAATAAATAAATTTTGAAAAATATTGATTTAGATCAGTAGACAAGAAAAAGAATCAACATCAAAATTATTAATAAAATTTATCTGGTCAAAACCTTAAAATCAAAAATGTAAAACATATTGTTAAATTTTTAAACTAAAATACAATTTCTTCCAAAAATAGTGAGTTTCGAAAGAAAAAAGACGAATTTTCAACATAACAGTTCAATTTTCTAGCAAGACTTTTAACAAAAAAATTGAATTTTATCCGAATAATAAACATTTTAACCAAAAAACCTGAATTCTCAACAAAAAATTTAGAGGTAGATTGTTTTCTCCAAAAATTAAAATAAACCTTGAATAGATTTTTCAATTTGCAGAAAATAATGTGTACGAAGTTACGCGTATTTCAATGTTGTGCTTTGTTTCTCGGATGAAACCTCAATTTTTTCTCCTTATCTATATATTTATTGTCTTCTTTCTGATTTCGATATATATTCTTGTCTTATTTCGCAATCCGCCCAAAAATTTAAAAAAGGTTCTACAATAACAAAATGGCGCTGGTTCTTCTGAAAATATTAAAAGTCCAAGGTACTTCACTTAAAGAGATACGGCACTGGTCGGATGAGGCGTCAAATATCTGCGCAAGAGTTCAGCAGCACGAGTCGAGGAAAGGCACGAGCGGTCGGAAGCAAAAAAAGGATCCCCGCTGTTTTCTCACACTTGGTTTGAACAAAAAATTTTTGTAAAAATATCGCGATTTCCACCAAAAATAAAACAATCAAATCCTTACGGGAGATCGCAAATAATTACAGAGCTTCTCCGTTACAGTTTGGAGTTTAAATCGCTTGAATATCTTTATTAGAACTGAAGATAGTACAATTGTCTTTGGGCTCACTTGCGTGGAACACTTGCAGCTCTCAAATGACTATTCACTTATTACTCTAGCATTTTTTTTTGCTGAGTTGTTAAGCTTCAAAGGAAGATGCCTATAATTTTTGCGCTGATAGTAGTTAAAATTTTTATTAGGGGGAAAACGGCGGCACTTCAGTGGGTGCGAGAGCGATTACAGAAAATAGCAACCGCTTCCGGCAAAATCGAGGTAACGTGTTAGCTTACCACGTATCACGTCCATGAGATAGATGGTTACGGTCCACGACGAACTCAATACGACGATCCGAAAAAAGTCTGGTGCACCCTGAGGACACCGAGCTACCCAAGGACGACAGCCTTCTGCATTTTCCCCGCAAGTGTCTCGGCATTCCGTTCACATGCAGGAATGCTCTTCAGCCTATAAACCAGTGACCATTTCAGGCCTCGCGTGCGCAACAGAAACAATTTTTGAAAGTGTGAAATCGATATTGAAGTCGATGCCTAGGGTTTCAGCAACCTTTTGCGCTGCTTTGTACAGAAACGCTCCGTTGTCCACCTGTTCGTGTTTTCTGACATTTTAAAGAAGATGGTCTTGTCTTTTTGCGACTATATGTGCTATACCGAGAATGATCATGTTGTGAACACATTCGAGGCTCAGCATTCCGCGACTACCTTGAAGGCGTGAGATGTTAAGTCGCGGAACGGATACAGCTCTCTGACATTCCTAGGTATGTATAGGTCTCTCCACAGCCAAGATGTCGGAGAGCGCTTCTTTCGACGAACGCAAGGTCCACGGAAAAATCAACAACTCTTCCTCGCTACAAATTTATCTTTACGCATTTTCCTAACACAAACTCCATTTCCATTTCCGGAATGTACTCTCCGACAATCATTCGAGCTAGATTAAGTTGCTCTGCATTTCCAGTTTAGATTCTGAGATCATACATATAAAAAACATGAGTGAACTTATGCCTTCGATATCCAGGTTTGCTGCAAAAGCACCCTCGGGAATCGCGAAGTGCGAGAGATGGTGACATCTCGCTTGTCGGATAATGCG
The DNA here is from genome assembly GCA_932178445.1 of Andricus quercusramuli. NCBI lineage: Eukaryota > Metazoa > Arthropoda > Insecta > Hymenoptera > Cynipidae > Andricus > Andricus quercusramuli. The sequence continues at coordinate 36,221 of CAKNXH010060134.1, forward strand.
TCTTTGCAGACGCATATATCGATGAGCAGGTTCTCCCGACATGCTGCTACGCCTTCTTTGAGCCGCGTCATTCGTACATCTCTCGCCACACAGGTCCGATTTTTCGAACAATCCTTTCATTTAGGATAACTGTAAAGATCTTATACAGCGCGTTCAGAAAAAGTTATTAGCCTGTTATTCTTAATGTCAGTTAAGTTTCCCTTCTTCAGGAGGAGCACTGTGCGACCTTCCTTTAGCCACTCGGAAGCAGGCTCTTCCAACTATAGATTAGCCTCTCTTTCTCTGTTGCTGGCTTGTTCTGGCTACGGTAGAGTAGGCTCTCCTCCTATAAAGCTTCTTTTCCAGAGGACATCGGTACGATTTTGCAGAAGATAATGCGAAAAGTGCGAGCGCTCTACGTGTTTTTCGCACTATAAGGCATGTAGCCCTTTTCGCTCAGTGGCTACACTGGGAACGTAGCACTCGAGTAGGCTCTAGGGAGCCTTGCGCGTTCGATTGTTTCAAACTGCATTTTCAGCTATGTTTGGTGTTATCATTATTTCCCCCCCTCGCAGAGCCCTGCATGCGAAGTTAAGAATTCAGGTATTATTATTGCCCGTGACTGCTGATTTACTTTGTCACCATATTCAGCAGTAAGCGTCGGCACAGGGGCCATCTATCAGCAATTCGAGGACGCGTCCGGTAGCCTGGTCAAAGGTATTCCGTCGCGGAAAATCGTTCAGGGATGATCCTGAAAGTAAAACCCTCAAGCGGAGGCGTAACGACCGTGCCGAAAGCTCAGTGGCACCTGAGTGAGGTGTATTAAATCGTAACTCTGCGATACCGGTCAACTCCAGGAACACTGGCTGAATTGCTACGATGCCAACATTATCCCTGTTTACAAAGGCTCCATGGCAGGTATGCACACTCTGTGGTGCCAGAAACACCCAGAGCTCCAGCACGTCTCGCAACAGTCTTCACAAAATAAAGCTGTCTACATATTGAACACCGGATATGAACGCAGAGAACTTCCCCAAACGGTGCATGAACATGCCGCAGACAAAGAGGAGGCAGTGACATTATAACCCATAGCGGAAACCAGGCACACCCTGAGAGATGATAGCGATTTCTGGACAAGGAGAAACATAAATATCCAGGTACCTCCTAAGCGTCGAGATTCGACTGAATTGGATGCCTCCCTTCGTCACTAAGCCATCAATTCTTTCATGCAGGGTGCTGCCAGAGCTTTGGCTGATTTGAAACAAAGACTACAACTGAAAAGGAATCAAAACAGCAAAAGAAGTTTGCATCAACTGGACGAGAAGATTGAATGGGTAAAACAGAATGCGTCTCGTGTTCAGTGTGTGATTGACTACCCAACATTTGGTAGGCATTTCACTCAAAGCTGTTTGTTTGCCAGCAAAATATATAAATAATAATAACTTTTAGGTTCCGTTTACAGTATCACTTGATGGGGTTGAGCGGCTTAGGTCGTACATTATTTGTTTTAAAGTGGGATGCGACATTTTTTGCATGTGGCTTACGATCATAAGATTTTGGGTTCGGTTAAGGTTAGCTCAGCGTTTAAAATATCACCGACAATCGACGCGTTTCGTTATAAACTGGGGTAATCCATATAATGGTTGGCCACCCCGCAACTATTGGCCATCTCATTCAAATATGCTTATATGAAAAAATGCTCATAAATGAAAGTACTAATAAATAGTACAGGATGGAACGCAAACAACTCGGCAGCTTATTTGACATGCCAGGTTTATATAGTTTAGTGCATTTAAATGCCAGAGTAAGTAAACCCGGTAATGCTGAATCAGCATGGAATTTAAACGACAAGCTGTTGAGGTTAGGAGTGTCCGCTTGTTGGAAATCATTATTAAAGTTATTTAATCAACCTGTCAATGATGATCCTTGATAAACTTAACTGAAACCTTTCATATTTCAATTGAATTTTGCGATTGAAGATACACGATAGCAGTATTATAACTTTAAGATGATATCCGTAAACCGATAAATGGACGGCCAGTCATTATCATCAGGAAAAGCGGAAAAAGAATGATTGCTGGCGTTAAAAATTGTCGAAACTTTGTCTAGGCTATGTATAGAATAGTTTCTCAGAATGATGAGCGAAAATCATGTCAAAAACAGTGTTGGCCACCGGCCAATCATTATACAGTTTAAAATATAATAACTGTGCTTTTGAAATCAGTAATGTATGTACCCTGCAGAGGCCTACAGTCTCTTTCAGAAATTACTAATCTGGAAAAATTCTTGAATTGGTTAATTTGAAATTAGCGTGGCTTACGACCTTACGCAACTAGAGAGACAATATATACACTACCGTCGGAAATTGTGCGCAAGATTCTTGTGAGCGCTATTAAAAATCACTGCTGAATTCGAACCACGATATTTCGGCGAAAAAAAGAGATAGGGCATTTTTTTAAAGCGGTTAGAAAGCTGATGAAATTATGCGTCTAGTGGTAGCCAACAAATATTTTTTTGACCTTCTGAAAATAGTACAGCACTTGAAAAGTCCAAAAATTAAATTCAAGAGTTTCTCAAATTTTCTATCTCAACTTCAACTTTCAGCACGACCTAGGGAAATTTGTTCAAAAACTTGAAAATTATATGACATTGAGCCCGAAATCTTATATTTAATTTAAGCCAAGAAAACTGTAAAAACCGTTATAGGTGCCCGAGATATGATTAAAAATGTTCAATCGTATCTGAGCTCACTTTTAGTCGATGATCACGGTTTTCGGCTGGTCTGCTACTCGCCTCCTTCGTTCAGGCAAGATCGAACAGGCCACGCACAGGGGTAGCGCCTAAGTGGATATTGGCCTATTCTTTTATATGGAGACAATATTAGATTCCAATAATTGTTAACAATCAAAAATAACAATAAATATTTTTTTTCATTCGTCATAATTTGAAATAAAAATTACTAATGAAGGGAACCAAAAGTACTATATAAGAGGGCTCCACTTAGGGGCCACCTCTGTGCGTGGCCTATTCGGTCCTGCCTCAATAAAGGAGACGAGCAGCAGGCCTACCGAGAACCGTGATCGTAGACTAAAATTGAGCTCAGATACGATTGAACATTTTTAATCATATCTCGGGCACCCACGAAGATTTTTTAAGTTTTCTTGGCTTAAATTAAAGATAAGATTTCAGGCTCGATGTCTTATAATTTTATTATAATTTTTTTTTTGTACTTCTCGAGTGCTGTACTATTTTCAGAAGGTCAAAAAAATATTTGTTGGGTACCACTAGACGCATAATTTCATCAGCTTTCCAATCGGTTTTAAAAAAATGCCCTATTTCTTTTTTTCGCCGAAATATCGTGGTTCGAAGTCAGCAGTGATTTTTAAAAGCGCTCACAAGAGTCGTGCGCACAATTTCCGACGGTAGTGTAATTTAAAAAAAGAACAGGTTAAACAATCGCCGCAGGATCCTACTGAGAGCAACTGTCATCCATGAAAATAATACTGACTTCCACTAGAACCGCGGTAAATCACACCTATGGAGACGTTTCACGACCGTGAGATCATAGCAAAAAAGAGAGAATTGATACAGATTGGGGCGAATTAATATTTGAATGCGCGTAAATCCCATTTTCTGATTTATTTAAATGAATTAGGACGCATTTAGATGAATTGAGACAGCGCGAATTGAATGCTTGGGAATTCATATGAATGCGTGGTCAAGGTATATTTTAAAAAAATTTATGAAAAGTGCATGCGTCGAGACTTGAACCAGCGATCCCTCGTGTCTCAGTCCACAGTGTCCCTACTGACCTACGGGATAATTTACTGAACATTTACAATAAATTCTGTACGCCCCGCACGTTGGTTTTCCTGTTACGAATTCGAGTGTGTATTTTACTATCACTAGTCCAGACGCATTGATCAATGTTGAAGCGTTTGCGTGCTGACGCATTGAAGTAAATTCCCTGACTTCAAACTTTTGTACCGTATTTATATGTATAGAAAGATTCGAGATTGAAATACCACCTTCTTGAATTTACACTTATTGACACACTGTTTCAATGCTTTCTTGTCACAAAGCAGAATTTGCGGGGTGTCTCAGTCTTTTCAGTTCGATCCGTATCAAGACTTTCTTTTTTGTTGGGATAGGTGGCCACAGGGCATCACGAAATCACAACGATAGGCCGAAGAAACCCTCGTGTTTCTTCAGGATATGGAGCGCCGCATGAATAACAGCCTTCTGCATTTATCTGGCAAGTGCCTCGGTACTCAGGTACTCAGGTGTGGCTTTGAGGTTACGAACCAGTGACAGTTTTGCACTTCCGAGAGCACCTGTCACAAGAACAGTTATTTTGATCGAATATTTTGGGGACAGTTGCTGCCTTCTAAGGTCTTCATACCTCTCCTTCTTTCCTTCTGCTTGGCAGTGTTGCCGTATCCGGACAGAGCCGAGAATTCGATCACAAACATAGTTCGCTTCTCGAAGTCCTAGAAAACGATGTCAGGCATCAAGTGGGTAATCGTGACTGCTGTTTGAAAATCGTATATCTAGAAAATTTGGCACTTTTTGTATAGGTCAATTGACTCTAACTTCCTCGGAGCCTTCGAAAGGGCAGGGTCGCGGCCAAAATGGTAAGAGCGACAAAAATTGTAGTAAAGTTCTTCTTAAGGTAAAATGCGGTTACAGTATACAAAGTTTGGAATGACATCTTCTTAGAAAGCGTAAATGAAACTCTCTGTGTCTAAATTAAGTCCGAGTGATCCGAGAGAAGCAAAAGTTAGTTAGCTCTTTCAGCTTTTCGAGGAGTAGTTACCGGAAGTTTTCAACCTCTGGTTTCTTTACATGGACTTTTGGCATTGAGGCATCTAGATGCAGTAATGCGCTTTCCACATTTCTGATTCAGGCCATTTCCTGAGATTCAGACCAAGGGGTTGGGCTGCTCGCTCTGCAGATTTGTAAAGAAACACTACTTTGTCAATCATCTCCTGTTTTCGGAACATTTTCATGAGATGAACTCTTTCATTTGCGATTATGTAAGCTAAACCCAGGGAAATGCGGCTATCAAGACATTGGAGATTTAGAAGTCCGCGCCCGACTTAACGGCGTGGATGTACAATCGCGAGACGGGTGAAATGAATATTTTAGGCTTTTCTGCATCGGCCACAGAACTACCCCCAACGAATTAGAGTACAACCGGGATGGCAAGAATGTTAGTCGCAGATACCTTGTTTAACGTGGACAGATTGGAAAACCATATGAGTCGAAGGAGATGCTTGTATCTGTTTCAGTGAGACTCCTCCACCGATGTTACGTCCTAAGAGTGGTTCTAAGGCACGCCTAGGTATGTATAAGGTCTCTCCAATATCAATGTGTCTAACAACAGTCATATCCACAACCTTAGGGTTTCCGGGAACTCCAGTGAGTCGTCCTCACTTCAGATGAATTTAGGCACACTTGCCAAATCAATAGTTTATACCAATCTGTCCTATTTACCTTTCGATGACACTTTGAGAACTTTGAAGTTGGGTTGCACTGAAACCATATGTGTTTAGATCATTCATAAAAAATAGGTGAGTGACCTTATGATCGCAGTGATTTTTGTCGCTGCAAATTTAGCCAGAAGAATTCCGCAGTGCAAGATATAGTGGCAGATGTTTGATGCATAAAAAATAGAGAGTTGATTGTGTCGCCCTGAAAGACGCCTCTATAAAAAGTGACGCTGTTTGTTGTTATACGATAATTTCTTGATAAGATAGTGAATTTACTTTTTCAAAGGGCACCAATCTCTCTACGAATCTGACTATGTGTGAATGAACTTTTAAGCTTTCCAACAGACACATAAGTCTGTGAGAGGCTGAATTGAAAGCTTTCCGGTAGTCAAGTCAGGGCATCGACAGGCAGCACTAGTAAACTGCTGCGTTTCTGCAGACGTACCTGTTAATTAGCAGGTTCTCTCGGCAGTCTGCTACACCTTTTTTCAAGCCACGTTGTTTGTACATCTCTCTCCATACATGCTCAATTCTTGGAACAATCCTGTCGTTAAGGATAGCTGTACAGATCTTGTACAACGCGTTTAGACGAGTTGTTGGCCTGTATTTCCCTGGTTTTTATGAGCCGCCTTCCTTTGGTAGTATTACAGTGTGACCTAACACCTATCTACAGTTAGGTTTTGTGGTGTCATTGTTATTCCCACCAACACCTAAGGAAAGGGTTCGTCCATATTTGTAGAGCATCGCTTGAATTGACAAGGCTGCATACTTTGGGAGGTCGCCCAGTATCCCAGTGTCACAGTTGAAGAAACCTCACCAAACTGTCATTCAGCTTTCGGGACGGTTGTTACGCCTCCGCTGGGTTTTTTTTTCTTCGAAACCATCCCTGGACAATTTTCCGCGACTGCTTGTTAATTATCGTTTCCATATTCAGCAGAAACCCTTCGTACAGGGACTCTCTGTCAACAACCTGAGGACGCGTCTGGTGGCTTTATCGTAGGCCCACCTATTCGATTTCAAATTAACCGAAATGTTTATACTGGATGTATCAGCTCATTGGGGTCTGGCAATCTGAATTAATTTGTTTCAATTTCATTGTTAAAGGGAGAGCGGGTGCCTGGAGAGGGTCTATAATCCGTTACGTAATTTAAGTGTGGTCTCTATAACATTATTTTTATATGTATGTTACAGGTGAAGTTATCTACGAAAAGTATATGTCCCAACAAAGGTCACTATCCGTATCAAGAGGGATGCAGTAGTGCTTTTTACAATTGCAAATATAATACTAGAGGTTTCCTACAAGGTTATCTCTATAAATGTCCAAAAGACTTTTTGTACTGGTCAATTTCCAGACGTTGTGAACGAGCAACTCGTTTACCGATGTGTACCCATTTTGGATATACAACAGAGAAAGATTTATGGGACAAAAGATGGGAAGTACCAATCGAAGGTTCTAATCTATCTGAAAGAATGTTACACTTTAAGTAGATACTTCCAATTATAGATATTATAATTGTAATTTGCTCAACGTAGAAGTTAAAATGATAAAATAAATTTCATATGATTAACTATAAGCGAAATTGATTTGTATACCTAGTTATTGAAAACTATTATATTAGATTTTTCAACGTAAATTATAGAGAAGACCGAGGCAAGTGTGGCACCCCGGCCTTTCTAGAAAAGTATTAGTTCGAAAAGCCTGCCAATTTTTGTGTGAATGCACGTTTATGCTAAAGCGCGCCAGAGAAAAGTGTGAGCGATTGAAGTTATATTGCGAACATCAAAAATAAACACACGTTTTTCTCAACGTTCTGTTGTTTTATTCTACTTTTCGGCCTATTATCCCAAAAAATAGTCTCCCAACAAAAATTCTTCTGGCATAAAAAAAAATTTCGTAACTAAGAAATAAATTCTGTTTTGCAGAAAAAAAAATTGTTGTTGAATAATCAAGTGTCTGGACTTATATAGCTGTATAAAAATGAAAATAAATAAATCAAAATTTTTTTTTCCCAAAAATCAGTTGAAGTTTTAGACTTTTAGTTATAAATTATTTAGCCTAGGCTAGTCAGGATCACGGTATAAATAGACGTGCGTGCGTGAGCGAAAGTCCAACGAAGTGTTACTGAAGCGAGCGCCGAGGTGGATTTAACGACGGGAGAACAGCGATCACTAAACTACGTTGGACCCCCGCTCACGCACGCCTATTTATACCGTGATCCTGACTAGCCTAGCCTAAATAATTTATAACTAAAAGTCTAAAACTTCAACTGATGTTTGGAAAAAAAATTTTGGAAATTCATGTAATTTATCCGATGCACGGCCTTCAAACTATTTTAATACCAGAAAGAAGAAAATGCTGAATCCATTTTTGAGAAAAAACTGTTAATCCTCCATTTTTTCATTTTTTGCCAATTATATAATTGTGAGCTCACACTAGTAGTACTAGTAATAAATAATCCACCTAGAAATACTACCCGAATAGGGTAGTCTCACGCATACCCCAAAAGGGAAATGGCTTAATGGTATAATGGTATATACATCGATTTTAGACCAGTTAAAGATACTTCAACGTTCTGTTTTATTAATTTTTTGTTTCCCGAATATTCTACGATTATTTTAAATCTAAAAGGCAAAAATAATGATCAATCTATCGGAAAAATGTTTTTTCCTGTTTTTAAATACATTTGGCTGATGCAATAGTTCATCCACGTTGATTTCAAAAGTTTGTGGAATAGATTCAAGGTTAACAAAAGTCATCCAGACTTCTCTAAAGGATTATTGCGTGCTCTATGTGAATGTAACAGACTTCACTCGCTGTAAAATTGTCACTTTCCGAGCAAAAGGCGAGGGTATATGGAAATATGAGAAAAACGATGACCAGTGCTGCTCGTTATGTCAGGTTTCAGAAGATTACAGAAGATTCATTGATGACACAAAGAATAGATAATCAGTTACCATGATATATTGAGAACTTACATTTACTTTCCTATTCAAGATGAGTTCTTTCACGAATGTATAACCGGCAGACTATATTCATAGAGAAACTCGTACGACGATTGAGAGTCTCAGCCGAAAGCATATTGTTAGAAATTAAATACATTAACTACTTCGCGATGATATATTAGCTAAATTTAGTTTTAATACGGGCGGGAAGCCCAGGAAGAGTTCCTCTGGCGCACAAGCTATAAAGCCTATTGTGCCACTCACGATGATATATAGAAGTACACGAATGATTGAGAGCGACTCTTCGTTAAAAAAAATATTTCACAATGAGGTAGATAGCGCGATCTAGTCCGATACTTTCGGTTACAGCATGTCTGACTATTTGCGTAATCATTTACTTGCACCATGTACACTGCGTGTATCAAATTCGTTCAATTTGAATTAATGCCCAAAATTACTGTTTAGCTTATTCCCCGCTAGCTCAATGCAGAGAGGGGGAGGTAAGGAATAGACTGATCCAATTAAAAATACCGTAAGAAAATAACTCAGTTTACATCAATTATACTAACCTAGAATCCACGACCCTCCAATATGATGGCCCATGAATGACACTTACGTCATGTGAGGTCCCCGCCATTTTGGATGAACGAGGTAGAGATGAAAAATAAACCAATTGCGATTCAACGATCCTCGACCATGGTGGTCCACTAATGACATGACAGGTCATGTGGGGTTACCGCCCTTTTGGATGATCGATGTGAAAGAAAAATGACCAATCCCGCACAGAATTTAAATTTAGAATTCTACACACTACTACAATTATGTGACTGACCTAAAACCAGTTTCCTGGAACAATCGTATGTTCATTACTTTCAGCATTGTTTCTTATACCCCGAGATTCCCATTCCCACTAGCTCTTTCTTTCTTCTTGACTCTGACCGTCTCCTAGAGTCTCCACCTATACCTCCTTACAGGCTTTGGCTCTATTCTATCCCATTCGTTTCTTTATACCCACGTCTCTACCAGTCCCACAACATCAAATTCCTGGGTATACCTCCAGAATTCCTCATCCTTCTTCTTTACCTCTGCTACGTTCCAGTACAGCACCTTCACTACTCCTCTACCCTGCATTACTCCCACCCCCCTACTTCCTACGAAACAAATTCCCCTGCAATTCCTCCAACAGCTCTTTCTCCTCATCCCACACCTGCATTTTCTCGTCTACTTTTATTTTCCGATATCCTACCTTCGCCGATCTCTCTTCACTCCTCTCCCTCCTAGCCCCGTCATTCAGCATTTTCTGCACATCCCTCTCCTTTCTCGTTAAATAGTGATCGATGGAAACTCCTTCATCCTTTATCCTATTCTTATTTCGCATTACCCCCAACTTTTCTTTGCAGCTCTTCAGCTCCACAAACACCACTTCCCTGTCTTTTCTCCCCTCCAACTTAACTTTCCTTACCATGTCTTTAACTCACCCTATGCTCTGTAAAAGCGTTTCCACGCCCTGCCTTTCTTCCCGTGTCTTTAGCTTCAACCGTATTATCACAATATTATTCCTCCTGTCTGGCTTCTCCTTTCTCTCCATTCTCAACTCCATTGCCCTCTCCTCCTTTTCATTCCTGCGCTCTCTCACTTTCTCTTCTATCATACTCTCTACCCTCACCCAAATTCCATTACTCTCGCCCCCCACCTCCTTCTCCTGTTTTAATTCTCGTCCTGCCTTCCACCTTCTCAACCCTTTTTTTCCGTCCCTTCCTTCCACACCCTACTTTCCTCTTTCGTCTGCTTTATTTTAACTTCTTTTTCTTTTCTTTCCCCCTCTAACCCTTCTACTCTCTCCCTTAGCTCTTTCACCTCCTTTTCCCATTTCTCATCTCTGATTCTCAAGTCCTCCCTCATGCCTGCCATCTGCTCCTTAGTCCCCCTTACGTCTACCCACAACCGCCTGATCTCGCCTATATATATGAGGCATTCTTTCTCAACAAATGACCCCCTACAAGCCAAAATTGGTTTGGTCCAATAAAGGTCTATAGGTGGTTAATCGAAAGGTCTTGAAGTCTACTTTCAAACTCCGAGTGGCGTTTTCATTGAAAAATCATGGCAGATCTAATATGGCGGCCAAAACCGCGTAACCAACACGTTTTTTTTACTAAATTGATTATAAAACAAGCATCATCAACCCTATTGAGGTATTTAACGTCTCAAACGGAAGGTCTTGAACTCTAATTTCAAAGCCCATACAGTACAAATTTTTTCTTTCCGGGTAAGATCCAACATGGCGGCCAGAACCACGTGCCAAGTGGTGACTTTTGGAAAATCAATCGATTTCCACCAAATTTGGTACCAGGGGGTTTTTGGGCTCGCTGATTACGAATCTAAGGTCAGATTCACAACATTCTAGATGGCGGATTCAATATGGCGGATAAAATTTTTGAAAATCTAGCGATTTCCACCAAATTTGGTATACAAGAGTATTCGGAGCTGTTGACTATGAATACGAGTTCGGATTTGATATTCAAGATGGCAAACAAAATTTTCAAATATCAAGCGATTTCCACCAAAGGTATACAAGGGTTTTTTGGGATCGCTGACGACGAATACGAGTTTGGATTGGATATTCAAGATGGCAGACCCAAGATGGCGGTTAATTTTCATAATTGAATTGGTAGAATTTGTAATATTTTTCAATTTTTTTAAACTTTATTTTAAATTTAACAAAAATTTCAACATTTTTTTGTTTACTTTTTTTTTTATTCTTTCATACTGAAGCTCAGTGCAGTTTTCATCAGATGAAAATCTTTTAATTATCGATTTTTTGTTTTTAACAATAAACGCATGGTTCCTCATTATTTGTGGTACAGCTATGGGATTGTTTAATCTTTTATTCAAAAACCTGCCATTCTTTCGATAGTACTGTTGACTGTAATAAGATCTTTTTATGGCGTTTGGAACCCTTGTTTTCGATCATTCAAAAAGTCTTTGAGCGGGTGATATTGCTTCTTTGGGTTTACATAGCAAGCTATATCTAACAGCTTCCCTTTTCAATGATGCTTCTGATGCATCGGAGGGACCTTTAGCGTGAGATATTGGATGGCAATGCCATTCAGCCTTAACACCAAAATCTTTTCCATGATTTATTAGACTAATCATTTGATATTTCTTTTTGAAATGCTGTTTAGAACCATCACTAAAGTAAATGAGTTTTTTTGGTCTATGATTCTCTATAAGGTAGGGAACCAACAATTTTTGAATGGTGTAAACAGCAGCTGTATCATGCTTCGTACAATTAGACAGAAATATCAAACTCCTATGTTTTAAATCTGATTTTTCTACGTAATAGCAAACTACTGAAAATACAGTAGCCTGATCGTTGTTGAAATGGAATGCCTGTGCAGTATTCTGAACAGCTAATTTATCATTTTCAGAAAAATCTAAAATGAGTAGCAGTTCTCCAGATTCTGAATTGCATTTTGTCAACTCATAAAACTCGGATTGTTTTTTTCTGTAATAAATGAATGAGACTTCAAGGTAATCAATTTATCCATTCGTTGTTCTACAAAATCGTTTGAGGAACGAGTTTGAGTTAATAATGTACATCTATCGGTTGCCGTTCATGATGAAAATTCCACTCCCAAATTATAGCTCTCACTGAACATCTCTTGCAAATAATACAATGTTCTAAACGATCTTGATATATA
>CAKNXH010060134.1:48435-70133 GCA_932178445.1 Andricus quercusramuli
GATATTGATATATATTATATTGATTATACTGATTATATTGATTGATATATTATATTGATGTTATATATATATATATATATATATATATATATAACATCAACATGCAAGTTCCTCTTAAGCCCGAAGATCTGGCTGAAATGGATGCCTCCCTTCGTGGAGATATCTCGCAAGAGTCCGACCTCTGGACCATCAATTGCTCAGTTTATGGTGCAGCGAGAGCTTTGGCTGCTCCAAATCGAAGGCTAAAACCGACGATGGATCAAAAGACAAGATGACGCTTGCATCAACTGAACAAGAAAATTGGATGGGCAAGACAGAATGCGTCCCGTGTTCAATGTGTGATTGACTACATAATAACTGGTAGACCATTCACGGAAAAAGTTCGGAAGTTCGCCCAAGAATTAAGGATCTTGAATCACACACTAAACAAGTCAAAGCTGCTGACGATCAAGCAGCATATTGTTGACAAAATACGGCTGTTATCTGACGCAAAGAGCAGAATACAGAAGAGGGAGTGTTGGAGCAGGGAGAATCAATAGTTTCTCGCTGACCCATCGTGCCTCTTCAGCGATCTCCCTGTTTTTTTTTTAAATCCACCCAAGCTCAAGGAAGTAGAGACTTTTTGGAGAGAGGTTTACAAGATGCCGGAAACACTAGAGTTGAAAGAAGATACTGACAATATCATCCGCTTCAAGGAGTTTTGCGACAAGCTCATGAAATCTGATGAGGAATGTCCATCAGTCACTGCCGAAGAGGTGAAAAAAAACACTTAGAGGCACGAAGAACTTCTCCGCTGCTGGAGTATAAGATCTCTACAGCTGTCCTAAACAACAGGATTGTTCGACGAATTGAGCATGTATGGCGAGAGATGTAGGAACAACGTGGCTCGAAAAAAGTTGTAGCAGGCTCTCGAGAGAACCTGCTAATTGACAGGTGTGTCTGCGAAGACGCTGGAGCCCATCAGCGCGTTCTGTTTATGGTCTGGATTGACTACCGAAAAGCTTTCGATTCAATCTCTCATAGACTTATCATCTGTCTGTTGGAAAGCTTGAAGGTACATCCACACATAGTGAGATGCATAGAGAGACTGATGCCTCTTTGGAAAACTAGATTTACCATCTCATCCAGAAATCATCGTCTGACGACGAACAAGGTCACCTTCCAGAGGGGCGTCTTTCAAGGGGATAGTATGAGCCCTTTGCTTTTTTGCATCGCACTTCTGCCTCTATCTCTCGCACTACGATATTCTCCTGGATACCTCTGTGGCGACACTAATCAGCGTGAGCATAAGGCCACTTATGTATTTTATATGGATGACCTGAAGATCTATGCCGCTGGTAAAAGCAAACTTCAAACTGCCATAAATATCGTCAAGAACTACACAGGAGGGATTGAGATGGACTTTGGTTTGGACAAGTGTGCCAAAATTCATTTGAAGAAAGGAAAGATTACTGGCGTTCCCAAGGACCCTGAGCTTGTGGATATAAGTGATATTAGACATCTTAACACTGGGGAGACCTATACATACCTGGGCGTGCCTCAAAGCTGCATACAGGACGTAACATCAGTGGAGGAGTCTCTTCGAAGCAGATACAAGCATCTTCTTCGACAGATTTGGTCTTCCAATCTGTCGGCGTTGAACAAGGTATCTGCGACTAACATGCTTGCCGCCCCGGTTCTACTCTACTCGTTTGGGGTGGTTCAATGGACGAAGAACGAGCTTAAGGCCCTTGATGTCACCACGCGTAAGATCATGCATATGCATAAAAGCTTGCATATCAATTCGTCAGTTCCGCGATTATACATTTCACGCCGTCAAGGCGGACGCGGACTTCTGAATCTCCAATGTCTTCATAACCGAATTGTTTTGAGTACAGCTTACATCGTTGCGAATGGCAGAGATCCTCTCCTAAAGATGGCCAGAAACCACGAGATGATTGGCGAAGGAGCATTCCTTTACAAAGCCGCGGAGCAAGCTGCCGAGACCCTCGGCCTGAATTTCAACATCAGAAGTGAGGAAAGTGCATTACTCAATCTAGATGCTTCACGTCTAAAAGCCGAAGTAAAGATAGCAGAGGTTAGAAAATTTCACCAAGAGCTACTTGACAAGCATATGCACGGAAACTTTCACAGAAATGTAGAAAAACAATCCTTGTCAAAGGAGCACACTTTTGCTTTCCTCAAATCATCAGGGCCCAATTCAGGTACAGAGGGCTTTATTTTCGCATGCCGGGACGGTGTAATCTCCACCTTAGCATACCGCGCCCGCATTTTATGTTAAGAAGTTCCCAGTGATAGGTGCAGAGCGTGTCATGCACACGCTGAGTACCTAGAACACATACTATCGGGGTGTCCGACCCACGCAGGAACAACGTATATCTATAGACATAATGCGGCCCTGAAAGTACTTTATTACCACCTTTGTCGCGCTTACGGTGTTGGTCGCGACCCTACCCTGCCGAACGCTCCAATGGATATAGAGTCAATTGTCCGAAACGAGAAGCGCCAGATTTTCTGGAACTACGATTTTCGGGCAGCAGTCTCCGTTGCGCACACGAGGCCTGACATTGTTCTCCAAGACTTCGAGAAACGAACTATATTCGTGATCGAATTTTCGGCTCCGTCCGAATACAACATCACTGCAAAGGAGAAAGAAAAAGAGGAGAGCTATCAAGACCTTAAAAGAGAGCTGCAACGACTGTACCCAAAATATTCGGTACGAGTAATGGTCCTTGTAATAGGTGCTCCCGGAGGTGCTAAATTATCACTGCTTCGTAACCTTAAAGCCATACACTCGTGCCAAAAATATGCCAGGGCACTTGCGAGATGGATGCAGAAAGCTGTCATCCTTGGGTCGCTTCGTGTCCTCAAGACACACGAGGGTTTCACCGGCCTGTCGTTGTGATTTTGTCGTGCCCTGTGCCCTTTTTAGATGGCAGTTGCTCTTATTGGTACCTATCCTATATCTGCATCTATCTCGCAAGTGTCTTGGCATATTTTTGGTACGCGGGTATGGCTTTAAGGTTACGAACCAGTGATAGTTACGCACCTCCGAAAGCACCTAGCACAAGGACAATGACTTGTGCTGAATATTTTTTATACAGTGGTTGCAGCTCTCTTTTAAGGTCTTTATACCTCTCCTAATTTTCTTTCTTCTTGGAAGTGATATTGTATTCGAACGGAGCCGAGAATTCGATTACGAATATAGTTCGTTTCTCGTTTTGGACAACTCACTCTATCTCCATTCCAGCGTTCGGCAGGGCAAGGTCGCGACGAACACCGTAAGAGCAACAAAGATGGTATTAAAGCACTCTTAGGGCCACATTATGTTTATAGATATATGTCGTTTCTGCGTGGGTCGGGCACCCCGATAGGATGTGTTCTTGGTAGGTGGTCGAGGTATGCTAAGGTGGAAATGACACCGTCCTGGCATGCGAACATAAAACCCTCTGTACCTGAATTAAGCCCTGACGATCTGAGCAAAGCAACAATTTTTCAACTTCTGCTCTCTTCACTTCGGCTTTTAGAAGTGAAGCTTCTAGATGGAGTAATGCACTTTCCTCACATCTGATGTTAAAATTCAGGCCAAGTATCTCGGCCGCTTGCTCCGCGGCTTTTTAAAGGATTGCTCCTTCGTCAATCATCTCGTGGTTCCTGACCATTTTTAGCTCGATCTTCGTCTATTGAACCACCTCAAACGAGTAGAGTAGAACCGGGAGGACAAGCATGTTAGTCGCAGATACCTTGTTCAACGCCGACAGATTGGAAGACCAAATCTGTCGAAGAAGATGCTTGTGTCTACTTAACAGAGACTCTTCACTGATGTTACGTCCTAAATGCGGCTTCGAGGCACGCCCAGGCATGTATACGCCTCTCCAGTATTAAGATGTCTAATAACACTTATGTCTACAAGCTCAGGGTCCTTGGGAACCCCAGTAATCTTTCATTTCTTCAGATTAATTTTGGCACACTTGTCCAATCCAAAGTCCATCCCAATCTCTCCTGGGTACTTCTTGACCGCCGTAGATTTATCCAGAATAATTTTGTAGTACGAGAGATAGAGGCAGAAGTGTGATGCAATAAAGCGAAGGGCTCATGGTATCTCCCTGAAAGACGCCTCTCTGGAACGTGACGTGGTTCGTTGTCACACGATAATTTCTAGATGAGATAGTAAATCTAGTTTCCCAAAAAGGCATTAATCTCTCTATGCATCTCACTATGTGTGGATGCACCTTCAAGCTTTCCAACAAAGAGATGATAAGTATATGAAAGGTTGAATCGGAAGCTATCCAGTAGTCAATCAGACACCTGTCAATCAGCAGATTTTCTCGACAGACTGCTACACCTTTTTTCGAGCCACGTTGTTCGTAGAAATTTGTTCGTATTGAGTATAGTGCGTCCTAACTCCAGCCACTGCGGAATGAGCCTTTCCGACTTTAAATATCAGGTGAATGTGCGGGCCAAATATGGGTGTGTGAAAGTAAACTTCTTCCACAAGAAGTTCTCGATACAATGTGGTCCAGCAGCGGAAAAGTTCTTCGTCCCTCTAAGTGCTTCTTTCGCCTCTTCGGCAGTGATTGATGGACAGTCCTCCTCAGATTTTATGAAGTTGTCGCAAAACTCCTTGAAGCGGATGATATCGTCAGTATCTTCTTTCAACTCTAGTGTTTTCGGGATCTTCTACACCTCTCTCCAAAAAGTCTCTAGTTCCTTGGGCTTGGGTGGATTTTTTACAGAAACAGGGAGATTGCTGAAGAGGCGCGATGGGTCAGCGACAAACTGTTGATTCTGCCTGATCCATCTCTCCCTCTTCTGCATTCTCCTCGTTGCGTCAGATAACAGCCATATTTTGTCAACAATATGCTGCTTGATTATTTCCCTATAAGCCCTGAGTCTAAACATCGGCTTTGAGACGGTATTGGTATTTAATTTATATGAATTAATTTATATAATTAATATTATCATTGATTTCAATTATTATTAATTTCATGTTGATCCATAATTGATAAATAATGAATAATTAATAGTTATTATCTTTTAATAATTAATAAATGATTGATTGCATTCTAATGCTCAATTTATCATTAATCAAGCATGGAAAATTGTAAATTTTAATTAATATAATCAATTATTATATTATTCACATCAATTTGTTTATATAACAATATAATATTATTATATTATGATATTCATTTTAATTATTAATTATTAATCATTGGTTTTTAATTATGCATAAATGATTGATTGCATTATCAATAATGGATTAATGATTAATTACGTAATAAGTAATCATTATTAATCAATAACTATTCGATTAAAAATAATAATAATGATGAAGAAATAATAATAATGATCACAAATCGCTTGAAATGTCACCGGTAAATAATCATTTAATTTTTGTAATGGAACTTCAATAAATATTTAGTTTTATTTACTTTCTGTTTAAATTTTTTATTTTTCTATCTCTGTCTCCCTTTGTGGTGTGAACAAGCCATAATAGCCATAAAAAAGTAGGAGGAGCACCGAGGAGCAAATTAGGAGAAGAGTAGAGCCTTCGGATTAGCTGGTATCTATTGCTCTATTGCATTTATACCTAAAGCAAAGGCGTCACTAAACTCAAATCTAACGATTGTTTTATGTCTTTAAAAGTCCTTCTCTCCTACAAATGATTATACGGTTTTATTTCCTTCTTCATAAACCTGTTCGTAGATAAGCAACTCATGTTTTGTAAACATTCCAGTTAATAAAGATGTATAGAAAGCCCTTTATATTGTTTTGAATATTGCGATTTTACGGAAATTGACAGTGTTGTTAAATTCTTACATCACATTCTTAAAAAATAAAATTATGATAAAATGCATTATAATTATTCTGCAAATAAATGCCCAAAGTTTCAAAAAAATTCAAACATAGCTTTTCTTGCAGAATTGCAGATGGAAAAGGTAATGTTATTTTGCATGTTAATCTTCATAAAAGAGAAAAGCGAAATGGATAGTCCTATTAATTGATTTTTTTCAAAGCAAAAAAATAGGGGCATTCTAGTTTCATGTAGCCTACAATAATTTTCAGTGTCATTCAAAAATTTCGAAAATGTATTTTTTTGGACCACCGTAATATGTAAGAAGAAAGAACAGGGAAAGGAGAAAGATCTTGAAGAGAATTTGTAAAGTGTTAAGGTTGAGTATTCCGCGACCATCTTGACGGCGTGAGATATAAAGTCTCGGAATAGAGGACCTAAGGTGCATGCTTTTGATCATGTGCATAACTGTTTGGGACCCTATATGGAGGGATCTGAGCTCGTCCTTCGTCCATGGAACCACTCCAAATGAATAGAGTACTATTGGGACGGCAAGCATGTTCGTCGCAGATACTTTGTTCCTTGCCGACAGTTCGGAAGCCCATATCCCTCGGATGAGACGTTTGTATCTGCATCGGAGAGTATCCTTTATAGATGTAACGTCCTGAATGCGGCTCTGTGGCACGCCCAGTAGGGTGGGCCGAATTACACAAAAGTTTCCGAATCGAATCGTAATAGCCCGGAAAAATGGCTACTCGTCGCTCTGATAGCATTAAATTTTTTTTCCTAAATCGGACCATATCTTCCGGTTGCACATCGCGTTCAAAGTTTCGAAAATTCGTCACAAATCGAACACGTTTTGGGATTTTTTCTTAGTAAGTTATAGTGATCGAATTTCGTTCAAAATCGGTATGTGACCTCTTCTAAATATCCTTTGACTAAAAAAAATATTCCCCTTCTCATCACCCTCTCCTGTAAGGGTGGGGGAGGGGCAAATATCTTAAAAAGGAGCCATTTTATGGTCGTTATTTTCCTCGTGCGAAGTATGCTGGTGCGATCGGCCAAGGCGTTAAAAGCGTTAAAATATATTTAGAACTGTATTACGTAAATATACATCAGCCGTAATATGATGGGATAGGAGGGGGGAGGTGAGCCTCAGCTAGGGTTGACCAATGGCCAAGCTGGAGGGGGCGGCAGCCGGTTCTAGGAATTCACCTTACCGCTGCGCGCAACGTGCCAACCAGACAAGTCGAGACGTGTCGAATTTTAGTGTTTCACTGTGCATTTTATTGTTGATTAGAGAAGGAGTTTGATTGACAATGACGTCGAGGACGCTAGGTCAAAAATTTCATTGTCCGTTATTTGGACTGCCTAAAAATCTGAACAAACAGATTCTTCCTTCACATGCTGATGTTTTGCTACACTGCCAGCATGTTAGACATTATTTAGCCCTGGCTTCGGCCAGTCCAAAACAGGATGTCAGCTTCTCTGCAGTAGCTAATGTCGTTGCTGATGATCGAGAGTCCATTTACACTAAGGCTTCTTTGCCAAAGGTTTCTCGCACGAGAATTATACAAATTGTCAAAACTCTTCACGATAAGTATTACTACATCCGCAACAAGTTAAACAGGGACAAAAAATACCTGGAAACACAAAAAGAGTACACACAATACATTTCTGACTGTCAAATAAAGTTTTTTGACAGTCAGAAATGAATGGGAAGAAAAAATCCCAAAACGTGTTCACTTTTTCACGATTTTTCGAAACTTTGAATCCAGAAGATATGATCCGATTTAAGAAAAAAAAATTTATTGCGATCAGGGCGACGAGTAGCAACTTTTCTGTGCTATTACGATTCCATTCGGAAACTTATGTGTAATTCGGCCCACCCTAACGCCCAGGTATGTAAAGGTCTCTCCAGCGCCAAGGTGTAACGAGATCAAGATCTCTTTGAGTGTACTCTTTGACAATTTCTAGAGCTAGATGTAGTTTCTCTTGATTTTCAGCATAGACCTTAAGATCATCCATGTAAAATACATGAATTACCTTATGCTTTCGATTTTCAGGTTTGCCGCAGAGGTAACTTCCGTAATGAAGTAGTGCGAGAGACAGTGGCAATAATGTGAGGCAAAAGAGGAGGTGGCACATGATGTCGCCCTGAAACACCCCTCTCTGAGAGGTGATAATGTTAGTGATCACACGATGTTTTCCAGATGAGGTAGTAAATCTGGTTTTGCAAAGCGGCATCAATCTCTCTATGCACCTCACGATGTGTGGATGAACCTTTAACCTTTCCAACAGACAGACGATAAGTCTATGGGAGGTTGAATCAAAAGATTTTCGGTAATCAATCCAGGCCATCGATAGAGATCGTTGATAGGATGCTGCGTCTTTACAGGCACATCTATCGCAACACAGGCAAAATTGTCCGAACAAGCCTATCATTTAGGATAGCTATGAAACTCTTAAACAGTATGTTTAAACAAGTTATTGGCCTGTGAATCTTAGGTTCAGCCAAGTTTCCCGTCTTCGGCAGGAGCACTGTGCGCCCTTCTACCAATCACTCCGGAATAGGTTCTGCCGACTTTAGATATTAGGTGAAAATGAAGGCCAGATGCTGGTTGGTTGAAGAAAACTTCTTCCACCAGAAGGTCTTGATATCATCTGGTTTCGGAGCAGAATAGTTCTCCATGCCTCTTAATACGTTTTTCACCTCCACGGTAGTGCTAGGTAGGCATTCCTCCTCAGGTGTTATGAGGGCACTGCACAGCTCCTTGAAGCCATTTATATTTTTTGAGTTTTTGTTTTCAGTGGACTTCGTAGACTTCTCTCATAAATGCCTCGACCTCCTCTGGTTTGGGCGGGTGGACGACAATAACTGGAGGATCTTGGCAGAGTCGAGATGTGTCAGACAAAAACTGTTGATTTTCTCTGACTCATCTCTCTCTCTCTCTCTCTCTGCCCTATACTTCTCCTAGGGTTAGATAGTATTCGTATTCTGTCAACAATATGCTGGCTGATAGTCAGTAGCTTTGACTTGTTGAGTGTGTGATGACGGATCCGCAGTTCGCGCGCGAGCTGTCGAACCTTGGCAGTGAAACTCCTACCAGATGTTATGTATTCAATCACATACTGAATGCGGGACGCGTACTGCCTTGCCCATCCTATTTTTGTGCTAGGTTGATGCATTCGTCTTTTGGTCTTATGATCAACCGTTGATTTTCTTTTACGGATTGCATCTGCAAAAGCTCTCGCTGCATTGTACACACTACAATTCATAGTCCAGAGGTCGGATTCTTCGGAAAAATCTCTACGAAGCTCGTCATCCAGTTCAGCCAGATATTTGGGCTTGAGAGAAACCTGAATGTTGATGTTTCTCCGGGTCCAGAAGCATCGCTCTTCTTCTATTGGATGCCTGCTCCCGGTTGGTCTCAATTGTGCCTCTCTCTGTCTCTCTCTGTTGCCGGATTGTTCTGGCTGCAGTTAAGAAGGCGCTCCGCTTATATAACCCCCTTTCCGGAGTTCCTCGGCACGGTTTCGCAGACGTTTACGCGAAAAATGTGAGAGCTCTGCGTGTTTCTCGCACCACTGTTCGTTCAGGGCCATACCGGTACCATAGCACTCCAGCAGTTTCTCCCTGAGTCGATCCGTCCACTTAAAAGTATTGAGATTCTTCCAGTCAATCCCATTGACTCCGTCTTGATTGGCTCCCCCAACTCTAGGGTAGTCGGCATTGTTGTCCGAGCCACACGGAAAAGGGAATGGGTCGACTGGCTGCCGCGCGATGAGAGCTCCTCGCGCTTCGTCACATGGGCGGTCAATCTCTTGATTCGGGAGAGCGGCGACACTTGCAAAGGAGATCTACACGCCAACGGCCAAGTCACAGAACTTTCCTGGTCCGTGGTGAATTTTCTGCCACGGTTAGAGCCCAAGCACGTGGCAGAAAAGTTGCCACAGAGCAGGCTAGTATTCTGCTATAGCCGTTGGCGGGTAACTCTCTCGTGCAGGTTTCGCAACACTCCGAAGTCAAGCATCTGACCGCCCATGCGTCTAAGCCACGTGGCGCTCTCATCGCGTGGCAGCCAGTTGACCCATTTCCTATTCCGTGCATTGTCGCGAGCCCTGCGCGTTCGATAGTTTTGAACCGCACTTACTACAACTATGTTTGTTGTTATCATTGTTGTTCACACGAGCAGCTAGGGAACAGGATCCGTCCATCCTTGTAGAGCCCCACATGCGAGGACCTTCTATCCGCAACCCGAGGATGTGCTTGAAGACTTTGTTATAGGCCCTTCGGTTCGATTCCCAAGGAATCAAAACCAAAATCAAACATATATATATATATATATATATATATATATATATAAATTTTAAAAAAGGTTTCAGAAACTGCCGCAGCGTTCCACTGAGAGCAACTGCTATCTAAAAATGACACCGGATCCCAGTAGAACCGCGGTAAATTACAGTTATGGCCACGTCCATAACCGTGAGATAGGTCGTCACAGGAAACGATTAAATCATAATGACAGGCCGGCGAAACCGTCGTGTGTCTTACGGACACGAAGCGACACAAGGATGACAGCTTCCTGCATCCATCTCGCAAGTTCATTGGCATATTTTTGGCACGCGGGTATGGCTTTAAGGTTACGAACTAATGATAGTTTCACACCTTCGAGAACACCTATCACAAGGACAATTACTTGTACCGAATATTCTGGGTACAGACGTTGCAGCTCTCTTTTCGGGTCTTGATACCTCTCCTCCTTTTCTTTCTTCTTGGCAGTGATGTTGTATTTGGACGGAGCTGAAAATTCGACCACGAATATAGTTCATTTTTTTAACTCTTGGAGAACGATGTCAGGCCTCGAGTGTGCAATGGAAACTGCTTTCCGAAAATCGTACTTGCAGAAAATTTGGCACTTCTCATTTTGGACAATTGATTCTATCTCCCTTGGAGCGTTCGGCAGGGCAGAGTCGCGACCAACGCCGCAAGAGCGACAAAGATGGTAATAAAGCACTCTGAGGGCCGCATTATGTCTACAGATATGCGTTGTTCCTGTGTGGGTCGAAAACCCCGATAGTATGTGTTCTAGGTACCCAGCATGTGCATGACACGCTCTGCACCTATCACTGGGAACTTCTTGACATAAAATGCGGTCAAGGTATGCTATGGTGAAAATGACACCGTCCTGGCATGCAAAAATAAAACTCCTCATACCTGGATTAAACCCTGAATATCTGAAGGAAGCAAAAGTTTGCTCCTTCGAGAAGGACAGTTTTTCTACATTTCTGTGAAAGTTTCCGTGCATGTTCTTGTCAAGTAGCTGTTGGTGAAAATTTTCAACCTCTGCTTCATACACTTTGACTTATAGAAGTGAAGCCTCCACATAGTGTAATGCACTTTCCTCACTTCTGATGTTAAAAATCAGGCCAAGGTTCTCGGCCTAAAACTCGCTCTTCGTCCATTGAACCACCCCAAACGAGTAGAGTAGAACCGGGAGGGCAGGCATGTTAGTCGCAGTTACCTTGTTCAACGCCGACAGATTGAAAGACGAAATCTCTCGAAGAAGATGCTTGTATCTGCTTCGGAGAGACTCCTTTATTGATGTTACGTCCTGAATGCGGCTTTGAGGCACATCCAGATATGTATAGATCTCTCCAGTATTAAGATGTTCAATAACACTTATATCCACAAGGTCAGGGTCCTTGGGAACGACAGTAATCTTTCCTTTCTTTAGATTAATTTTGGCGCACTTGTCCAAACCAAAGTCCATTCCAATCTCTCCTGTGTACTTCTTGGCGATATTTATATCAGCTTGAAGTTTGCTTCTATCAGAGGCATAGATCTTTAGGACATCCATATAAAATACATGAGTGACCTTCCGCTCGCGCTGGTTAGTGTCGCCACAGAGGTATCCAGAAGAATTCGTAGTGCGAGAGATAGAGGCAGAAGTGGGATGCAAAAAAGCAAAGGGCTCATGTTGTCACCCTGAAAGATGCCACTCTGGAAGGTGACGTTGTTCCTTGTGACACGATAATTTCTAGTAGAGATAGTAAATATAGTTTTCCGAAGAGGCATCAATCTCTCTATGCATCTCACTATCTATGGATGCACCTTCAAGCTTTCCAACAGGCAGATGATAAGTCTATGAGAGGTTGAATCGAAACCTTTCCGGTAGTCAATCCAGGCCATTGACTGGACGCGCTGATGGGCTGCAACGTCTGTACAGACATACCTGTCAATTAGCAGGTTCCCTCGACAGTCTGATACACCTTTTTTCAAGCCACGTTGTTCGTACATCTCTTGCCACACAGACTCAATTCTTCGAACAACCCTGTTGCTTAGGACAGCTGTAGAGATCTTATACAGTGTGCAAATAAGTTATTAGCCTGTATTACTCTGGGTTGGACAAGTTGCCTTTTTTCGGCAGGAGTATAGTGTGTCCTGACACCAGTCACTGCGGAATGGTCGTCTCTGACTTCAGATATAAGGTGAATATCCAGGCCAAATGTTGGTGTGTAAAAGTAATCTTGTTCCACCAGAAGTTCTTGATACAATCTTGTCCAGCAACGGAAGAGTTCTTTATCCCTCTAAGTGTTTTTTTCGCCTCATTGGCAGAGACTGATGGACCTTCATCCTCAGATTTTATGAGGCTGTCGCAAAATTCCTTGAAGCGGATGATATTGTCAGTATCTTCTTTCAACTCAAGTGTTTTCGGGATCTTCTACACCTCTCTCCAAGAAGTCTGTACTTCCTCCGGCTTGGGTGGATTTTTCACAGAAACAGGGAGATTGCTGAAGAGGCGCGATGGGTCAGCGAGTAACTGTTGATTCTGCCTGATCCATCTCTCCCTCTTCTGTATTCTCCTCGTTGCGTCAGATAACAGCCATATTTTGACAACAATATGCTGCTTGATTGTCAGCAGCTTTGAGTTGTTTAGTGTGTGATTCAGGATCCTTAGTTCTTGGACAAACTTTCGAACCCTTTCCGTAAATGGTCTACCAGATGTTATGTAGTCAATCATACATTGAACACGGGAGGCATTCTGTCTTGCCTATTCAATTTTCTTGTTCAGTTGATGCAAGCGTCGTTTGGTCTTTTGATCCATCGTCGGTTTTAACCTTTGATTTGAATCAGCCAAAGTTCTCGCAGCACCATAAAGTAAGCAATTGGTGGTCCAGAGGTCCATCCTCCTTTTAATGAAATTGCAATCATCTTTCAGAAGGTGCCTGCTTTCTGCGGTTGGTCTCAATGTCGCTTCATCTTCGTCTGCAACTTGATCAAGAAGCGGTTGGGGAAGCGCTCCGCGTGCATATCCATTTTCCCGGAGGTAGTCGGCTTGATTTCGCAAAGACTGATGCGAAACGTGCTGAAGCTCTGGGTGTTTCTGGCACCGCAGAGTGTGCATACGCGCCAAAAAGCCTCCGCGAACAGGGATAATGCTGGCATCGTAGCTGTCTAGCACGTCATTCTTAAGTTGATCCGTCTACTGAATGTGGGCGTTTCGCCGTTTCGTTGTCGTATTTCCATCTAAATTATTTTCAGCACCCCGAACTATAGGATGATCGGCACTGTTTGCCGATACATTGTCAGGTACTCTGCGCATTCGATCGTTTTGAACTGCTTCTACAACACTTTGGTGTATTTGTAGTTTCATTGTTGTTCCCACGAGCAGCTAGGGAAAGGGTTCGTCCATCCTTGTAGAGCACAGGTGCCATTCACCTTTCGGCACGGTGGACAATTGTACCATACGGCACTGAAAAGTAGAAGCTTCGAAGAAAATTTTGAGCCCTATAAGGTCCATTTATCTCAAAAATTAAAGTGTGAGTGGGGTGGTGAGGGGAGAGGCTGATTTCACGGAGAAAGCACCATATATATATATATATATATATATATATATATATATATGTATAGTGGTAAGTATCCCCGCCTGTCACGCGGGAGACCGGGGTTCGATTCCCCGCTGGAGAGCCTTCGGTTTCGGTTTCTATTCCCTTGGAATAGAACCGGAGGGCTTATGACAAAGCCACCGAACACGTCCTCGGGTTGCGGATGGAGGGTCCCCGTACCAAGGGTTTCTGCTGAATATGGTTACAATAATTAATAAGCAGTCGCGGACAATTGTCCAGGGATGGTCCCGAAGGAATAACCCCTAAGCGAAGGTGTGAGAACCGTGCCGAAAGCTGCATGGCACCTGGGTGAGGTGTCTTTAACGGTGACTCTGGGATACCGGGCGACGTCTCAGAGTACAGCCTTATCCTTGCATGCGGGGCTCTACAAGGATTGACAAACCCTTTCCCTAGCTGCTCGTGGGAACAACAATGAAACCAACAAACCACCAAAATGTTGTAGATGCGGTTCAAAACGATCGAACGCGCAGAGCACCCGACAATGGATCGGCAAACAATGCCGATCATGCTAGAGTTCGGGGTGCTGAAAATAATTTAGATGGAAACACGACGACGAACCGGCGAAACGCCCACATTGAGTGGACGGATCAACTTAAGAATGACGTGCTAGACTGCTACGATGCCAGTATTATCCCTGTTCGCGGAGGCTTTATGGCACGTATGCATACTCTGTGGTGCGAGAAACACCCAGAGCTTCAACACGTTTCGCATCAGTCTTTGCGAAATCAAGCCGACTACCTCCGGAAAAATGGATATGTACGCGGAGCGCTTCCTCAACCGCTGCTTGAACAAGCTGCAGACGAAGATGAAACGACATTAAGACCAACCGCAGAAACCAGGCACCTTCTGGAAGATGATCGCAATTTCAGTACAAGGAGGAACATCAACATGCAAGTTCCTCCTAAGCCCCAAGATCTGGCTGAAATGGATGCCTCCCTTCGTCGAGATATCTCGCAAGATTCCGACCTCTGGACCATCAATTGCTCAGTTTATGGTGCTGCGAGAGCTTTGGCTGATTCAAATCGAAGGCTGAAACCGACGATGGATCAAAAGACCAAAAGACGCTTGCATCAACTGAACAAGAAAATTGGATGGGCAAGACAGAATGCGTCCCGTGTTCAATGTGTGATTGACTACATAACATCTGGTAAACCGTTCACGGAAAGGGTTCGAAAGTTCGCCCAAGAACTAAGGACCTTGAATCACACACTGAACAAGTCAAAGCTGCTGACAATCAAGCAGCATATTGTTGACAAAATAAGGCTGTTATCTGACGCAAGGAGGAGGATACAGAAGAGGGAGAGATGGATCAGGGAGAATCAACAGTTTCTTGCTGACCCATCACGCCTCTTCAGTGATCCCCCTGTTTTTGTAAAAAATCCACCCAAGCCCAAGGAGGTAGAGACTTTTTGGAGAGAGGTGTACAAGATCCCGAAAACACTAGAGTTGAAAGAAGATACTGACAATATCATCCGCTTCAAGGAGTTTTGCGACAACCTCATAAAATCTGATGAGGAGTGCCCATCAGTCACTGCCGAAGAGGTGAAAAAAGCACTTAGAGGCACGAAGAACTTTTCCGGTGCTGGACCAGATTGTATCAAGAACTTTTGGTGGAAGAAGTTTACTTCTATCCACCAACATTTGGCCCGCATATTCACCTCATATTTAAAGTCGGAGACGCCCATTCCGCAGTGGCTGGTGTTAGGACGTACTATACTCCTACCGAAAAAAGGCAACTTGTCCAAACCGGAGAATTACAGGCCAATAACTTGTTTGAACACACTGTATAAGATCTTTACAGCTGTCCTAAACAACAGGATTGTTCGACGAATTGAGCCTGTATGGCGAGAGATGTACGAACAACGAGGCTCGAAAAAAGGTGTAGCAGGCTGTCGAGAGAACCTGCTGATTGACAGGTGTGTTTGTAAAGACGCTACAGTCCATCAGCGCGTCCTTTCAATGGCCTGGATTGACTACCGGAAAGCTTTCGATTCAACCTCTCATAGACTTATCATCTCTCTGTTGGAAAGCTTGAAGGTACATCCACACATAGTGAGATGCATAGAGAGATTGATGCCTCTTTGGAAAACTAGATTTACAATCTCATCTAGGAATCATCGAGTGACGACGAACAAGGTCACCTTCCAGAGGGGCGTCTTTCAAGGGGATAGTATGAGCCCTTTACTTTTTTGCATCACACTTCTGCCTCTATCTCTCGCACTACGAAATTCTCCTGGATACCTCTGTGGCGACACTAATCAGCGTGAGCATAAGGTCACTCATGTATTTTATATGGATGACCTGAAGATCTATGCCGCTGGTAAAAGCAAACTTCAAACTGCTATAAATATCGTCAAGAACTACACAGGAGAGATTGGGATGGACTTTGGTTTGGAAAAGTGTGCCAAAATTCATTTGAAGAAAGGAAAGATTACTGGCGTTCCCAAGGACCCTGAGCTTGTCGATATAAGTGTTATTAGACATCTTAACACTGGAGAGACCTATACATACCTGGGCGTGCCTCAAAGCCGCATTCAGGACGTAACATCAGTGAAGGAGTCTCTCCGAAGCAGATACAAGCATCTTCTTCGACAGATTTGGTCTTCCAATCTGTCGGCGTTGAACAAGGTATCTGCGACTAACATGCTTGCCGTCCCGGTCCTACTCTACTCGTTTGGGGTGGTTCAATGGACGAAGAACGAGCTTAAGGCCCTTGATGTCACCACGCGTAAGATCATGCATATGCGTAAAAGCTTGCATATCAATTCGTCAGTTCCGCGATTATACATTTCACGCCGTCAAGGCGGACGCGGACTTCTGAATCTCCAGTGTCTTCATAACCGAATTATTTTGAGTACAGCTTACATCGTTGCAAATGGCAGAGATCCTCTCCTAAAGATGGTCAGAAACCACGAGATGATTGGCGAAGGAGCGTTCCTTTACAAAGCCGCGGAGCAAGCTGCCGAGACCCTTGGCCTGAATTTTAATATCAGAAGTGAGGAAAGTGCATTACTCCATCTAGATGCTTCACGTCTAAAAGCCGAAGTGAAGAAAGCAGAGGTTGGAAAATTTCACCAAGAGCTACTCGACAAGCATATGCACGGAAACTTTTACAGAAATGTAGAAAAACAGTCCTTGTCGAAGGAGCAAACTTTTGCTTTCCTCAAATCATCAGGGCTCAATTCAGGTACAGAGGGCTTTATTTTCGCATGCCAGGACGGTGTCATCTCCACCTTAGCATACCGTCACCGCATTTTATGTCAAGAAGTTCCCAGTGATAGGTGCAGAGCGTGTCATGCACACGCTGAGTACCTAGAACACATACTATCGGGGTGTCCAACCCACGCAGGAACAACGTATATCTATAGACATAACGCGGCCCTAAGAGTACTTTATTACCACCTTTGTCGCTCTTATGGTGTGGGTCGCGACCCTGCCCTGCCGAACGCTCCAAGGGATATAGAGTCAATTGTCCGAAACGAGAAGTGCCAGATTTTCTGGAACTATGATTTTCGGGCAGCAGTCTCCGTTGCGCACTCGAGGCCTGACATTGTTCTCCAAGACTTCGAGAAACGAACTATATTCGTGATCGAATTCTCGGCTCCGTCCGAATACAATATCACTGCAAAGGAGAAAGAAAAAGAGGAGAGGTATCAAGACCTTAAAAGAGAGCTGCAACGACTGTACCCAAAATATTCGGTACGAGTAATTGTCCTTGTGATAGGTGCTCTCGGAGGTGCTAAACTATCACTGGTTCGTAACCTCAAAGCCATACCCGCGTGCCAAAAATATGCCAAGGCACTTGCGAGATGGATGCAGAAAGCTGTCATCCTTGGGTCGCTTCGTGTCCTCAAGACACACGAGGGTTTCGCCGGCCTGTCGTTGTGATTTCGTCGTGCCCTGTGACCACCCATCTCACGGATGTGAGACGTGGCCATAGGTGTATTTTACCGCGGTTCCACTGGGGGCTATTGACATCTTTTTTTTTTTAGATGGCAGTTGCTCTTAGTGGTACCCTGCGGTGGTTGTTTAACTTTATTTTTTATATATATATATATATATATATAACGTCATCAACCTCAATAATGAAAATACGAACTGTGAAATAAACAAACATTATGAACCAAGTGGATTTTATTAAGTGCACAAATAAGTTCTACCCGTTTTAAGCAACTTTTTATTTAATTCTATAAACCTAAGAAAATGCAAGTATTAATTAATATTGTGGCCATTAGCTTCTACTACTCTTCGCCAACGCTCAGGCAACTCATAGATTCCATGGCGAAAGAAGGCTTGATCTTTCGGCAATGTCTGAAGAGTAAGCCGGTTGCGGCAGCATTTCCCATTGCAATTCTTCTACGGTTAGGCGAAAAAAAATCAAGAAAGGGATCATATTCTGAACGAAGATCACTAAGATTACAGCACAATAACGTTGGCCACATAGAAGTTCCGTGGTCCGCCAAACCATAGAAGGATTGCAATGGGAAATTCTGCTGCATCCGGCTCATTTTGCAGACATTGCCCTGTCCAATTACCACCTTTTTCTCTCCTTACAAAACAGCTAAGCTGAGCACCAAATTCCAATCGAAGCTGAAGTGCGGAAAAAGCAAGTCAAAATTAGTCAAAAGATCAAGCCTTCTTTCACCATGTAATCTATCAACTGAATAAGCGTTGGCGAAGAGTAGTAGAAGCCAATGGCCACGATATTATTCAATAATTGCATTTTCTCAGATTTCTATAAATAAAAAACAGTTACTTAAGACGGCTAGAAATTATTTGTGCACCTAATAGATCATTTGAAACACGTCGACCAATGAGAATGCGATGCACACAGAACACTAGCATTCCTGAACTATATGCAAATACTAGACGGTCAAATAATTAAATATGGCTTAGAACCACCAGAATTGATTTTATATCAAGATTTGACTTTTCCAACGTAGACTCTATTTATGCAAATTTAAAAGTGAGAAGCCAGTATATTATCTAAATAGGCAAAACTACAGTTGTGGCAGGAAATAGAGCAGCATAGAGAACTACAAAAATGAATGAATACTTACGACCTTCGTGAAGAACACCACCTTTCTAGAAAGAGTGAAACTATAAAAGCATATTTCGTTGCATGTCAAATCGACGTTAGACCGAAATTGTTCGCATGATCTATATCATGTAAAAGATGTAACATCCTATACCACACTCTAAAAACATGTCGAAATTTCGTACCGAGAGAAATTAGGCAATATCTATATCCGTATATATTAGATTCGAAAACATAACATCCTGTAAAAAGATAGTCAATTTTCTGCAAATTATTATTGGTAATCAATTAAATTTCGATCCTATTTTCCAGAAACTGTGCAATCTAATAATAATTAAAGACAATTTCCTATAGTGAATAGCATTATTGTTAATCGTATCTGCATTTTTCTCCTGGGATCCAGCCATCCCCTGGTAAAAATACCCGTTAGGAATCGTTATAATCTCTTTAGAATCCTCTAAGATTGCAGTTAGAGTTTTAAGTGGATTTAAAGAGGAATCGTGGAACGTAATGTGTTGTAAAATCTTCTTAAGGGGATACTGGTTGTGCAGTTAATTTCGTGAAATGTTTGTAATGGGTTCTACGGGGAACCTAAGTGGAAATTATAATCTGAAATTACTTTTTAAACATTCCTTCAAGTGGATCTAAGAGGAATTTAAGAGGAGCATAATTCTAAGGGGACCTAAGCGGAACCTAAGTAGACCTTAAAACACGAAATTATTTTTCAAGAAATTTCCCTAAATGGATCCAATGAGAATCTAATAAGACTACGTTTACTGGAAAAGCGACAAATTACAAAATTGTCGTCTTAACAGGATCTAAGGGAATCTTAAATGGATATTAAAACATTAAGTTATTTTGTACGGAATTGTTCTAAGTGGATCTAACGGCAATTTAAGAGGCTGCGTTTACTGGAAATGTTGCTAAGGATATAATTGTCATCTTGAGAGGATCTAAGGTAATCTTAAACGGACATTTGTATACTACATTACACTGGTAAAAATACCCGTTAAGAATCGTTAGAATTTGTTTAGAGGCCTCTAAGATTGCAGTTCGAGTTTTAAGTGGATTTAAAGACACTGGTTGCGCAGTTAATTTTGCGAAATATTTGTCATGGGTTCTACGGGAAACCTAAGTGGAAATTATAATCCGAAATTACTTTTTGAACATTTCTTTAAAGGGATCTAACAGGAATTTAATAGGAACAAAATTCTAAGAGGATCTAAGCGGAACCTAAGTAGACCTTAAAATGCGAAATTATTTGTTGAGAAATTATTTTAAATGGATTTAATTGGAATTTAATAGGACTACGTTTCCTGGAAAAGTTACTGAGTATATAATTGCCGTCTTAAGAGGATCTGAGGAGATTTTCAACGGAAATTAAAACTCTAAATAATTTTGTATGGAATTTCTGTAAGTGGATCTAAAGGAAATTTAATAGGTGCGTTTACTGGAACTGTTGCTAAGTATATATTTGCATTTTAAGAGGATCTAAGTCAGGGGTCTGCACAATCGACAGGTGCAGCGTGACCCAGGATCGCACGACCTTTTCCAAGATCTACCATTTTTTTTTCGAAGGAAAACTGAGAGAAAATTTATGACGTCTCGAGAAAAAATCCCTGTTGGAAGGGATCATTTCTGAAATTTGAACGTAGTGGACCATTTTTTTAAAGGGTTCCAAGCGGCTCGAATCAGGTAAAGGATTTTGACAGTTCTGGGTCAGAGCTTGGTAGATCCGACCTACTGGCCTGGGATCGCTAGTAGATACAGGATCTACTTTTGGAGATCTGAATGGATCTTAAATGGACACTAAAGTATCCCTTTTGACGGGAAAATTGACTAGGTATATAATTGTCGTCTTAAGAGGATCTACGGGGATGTTAGACGGACATTAGAACACTAAATTTTTTGTATGGAATTTCTCTAAGTGGATGTCCTCCACGAAAGGTCTTATAGAACCATATAGAAAAAAAGTCTATGTGGGAAAATTCGGTTATTGTCACGAAAAACTGCTACCAGATGCGTATAGAATCTGCATTACTATATGGATCTATATGGAATTACCTACAGCCGCCGAGAGTATTTCTATATGTTTCTGGTGGTATTTCTACTTTGCTTTGGAGAATGCCTATTTGGCCCTTATAGAGCCCTGGATCTATATGGATCTATACGGCGTAACCATTAGTAGCTGAGGTGGTTTGTATGGGTTTCTGGAGGTATTTTCACTCGATTTGAGGAAATGCCTTATTGGTCCTCATAGATCCTGTGGTCTATATGGATCTATACGGAATTACCGTTAGTGGCTTCAGGTGGTTTCTATGGGTTCCTAGTGGTCTTTTCACTTAGTTTTAGAGATTGCCTCATTGGCCCTAATAGACCCCTGGGTCTATATGGATCTATACGGAATTATTAACAGCCACTGAGCTGGTTTCTATGAGTTTCTAATGGTATTCTCACTTGATTTGAGGGAATGCCTTATTGGTATCCATAGACCCTAGGGTCTATATGGGTCTATACGGAATTACCATTAGTAGCTGATGTGGGTTTTTATAGGTTTCTAGTGGTATTTTCGCTTAGTTTTGGAGATTGACTCATTGGCCCTTATTGACCGGAATATACATATAGAACCTGTTAGAATTACTGTTTGGAATTCCGTATAGAATACATTTTTGTAAATTTGTATAGAGGTCGGGACATAGCGAGATTTCTCAAACATCCTGTAAGAAATCTCCATATAGACATTAGTAGAATTTCTGTTTAAAATTAGATATAGATTACATTTTGGTAAAATGCATATAGATCCGTATAGACATCGGGACATAGCTAGATGTTTAAAAAATCCTATAAGAAATCTCCATATAGAAACTACCTGTTTGGAATTACATATAGATTACATATTGGCAAAATCCATATAGATCCATATAGAGGTACGGACACAGCGAGATGTCGGAG